>JAHWFP010227537.1:44118-101306 GCA_023313725.1 Lithobius niger
TCATCACGTTTCCATCTTGAGCAGTGTCTAAGATGGAGACGTGATGACTCAAGATGGAGACGTGATGACTGCCACGTTTGGTGCAGCTTTTGTTTTTATGTTTTTTGTTTATTAATTTTTCTGAGAAAGTGTGTAGTGATCAAGGCAGGAATAAACTGCTGAAAATTTTACTGTTTGCTGGTTGTCTACCGTGGTTCTTTCATAGCCAGTCAGGGGCTGACTTTTATTTCTTGTCTGTTAAGTCCATTTGAAGAAGTGTGTCCAACAAATTGATTAACGAAAATGTGTCGCAGTCTGACAGTTAAACCATGGGATAATATTCAATGATGATCGTCGAATTAACCATACACTGTCGTACCCCACAATTCTGACATCGGCGTTTTGTTTGTATACCAAAACCACTAAAGCTGCCCATGTGCTACAGTTCACGAATCTGAGAATCCCTTCCCACACGAAGCGGTTTCTTTTAGTCTCGACCTTGCTGGGCATAGTGAGAGGCACAGGTATGTTCTTTAAGATCCTGGGTTCTGCATTGGGTTTCAATTTGAAATCCTTGTCAAAATCTTTTAACTTTCCAAGACTAGGCCTAAATAGGTCATGGAAACAATCTAATATTTAGAAATTGGATACCAACCTGATGTTATTATCAGTATCAATGCAATTGGTATCAAAAAACTGATTCATGCTGACTCAAATTTACTTATCAGCTCTTGGCAAAAAACAAGGGCTATTTGGCAAGGTCAAAAAAAAAGCCCTTGAAGCAACGAAGTGCTCAGGTTTTCAGTTTGATCATTTAAGCTCACCTTAAAGCCTATTACGCCTAATGTCTTCACAGTTTTACCCAACTACGACTGTATAGTAATCGTTGTTCGTTAAACTTAACAGAGCTAAAGTAATCGAAACTGTCACTGGGGGAATTATGATTGCTTAACACAGCCTGTATCAAACCACTGGTAGAGAGTATTGCAGTGTAATATTTTGGGGCCGCTTCTGTTTATACTTTTTTTTCAATGATTTGACTATAAAGTCAGCTGACTAGATGATAAACCATTTTGCAGACCACGTGGGTGGCGATGTTTCATACAAGTTCATCGTTTCTGACAATTCTTAACTCGTAATGTGTGTTGTTGCAGTTGCACATCGTTCCCAAGAAAATGCTTTCTTTTCCAGGTATTATTTCTATCCTTAACTCTCAATATGCTCTCGTTTGCAGATTCAATTTACCAAACAGCAGTATTGTGTAAAACGTTTAAGCCTTCTTCTCCCGACCCAAAAGTTGAAACCACTGTGACACTATTCCTAAAGTTGCAAACCAGTGGGCTGCATGGATTCAAAAGTTGTTTACTTCCGGTGATGTTCTCACCTTGGTTTGGACATTTAAACTGTATAAATTGACATAGATCACTGTAAATAATCTAAAGGTATATCGGAAATAAACCATCAGTGAAAATCATAATACACTCCACTTTTAATATTTTATCAGCATAGGTCAAGTTGTTTATAGTTACTAAAGTTTACCCAGGCTTTTCACCAATATTTATATAAATCTGTCACAACAATACGATATCATAATTAATTTTGATATAATTCATTCAAAACGTCCAATTTTATTTGAAACCATTTATATCAAGGTGAAAGCAAGTTTAGTGATAATATACTTCTTTAACATTCTTGTTTTTATCAGGTATTCTATTACGTAAGATATTTCAATTAGCTCTCTTCGAAATCGGGTAATCCAAAAGAATGTGCTAATTTATTTTAGACGTATGTGCTGTCAAGGCCATTTTATTTCAACGTTCTTTTGTGTATCTTCTCGTGCTTTATCACGCTGGTTTTATGGCTTCAGGCTAGATTCCTTCCATATTGTCATACTTCGATATTGTAGGGTTTGTGTTGTTTCTCAATTTTGTTTTCCTTGACAATAATTCTTCATTTTCCTTCTTTAGGTCTTGACCTTCCTCCCTTACAAATTTTTCTACCGACATTATTAGGAAGTTTATTTAAAGCTTGTCCTTTTCCAAGATCAATCGTTACATATCTTCTGGATTTGAAAGTATTTTTTCAAGGATAATCCCTATTGCTTCATTTTTAATATTCGGGAGTACCACAGTTAATTTTCATTTGTATAATTCGTTTGAAAATTAGTCCTATACTTTTCTGCAACTTTTTATTTCAAGGAAAAGTGCTAAATGATTCTGTAATCTTTAACTATGAAAAATTGTGCCTTGGGCTAGCAGCAGGCCAAGCGGGCTGAAATTTATTTGAAAATTTCATGTTCATTATTATGGCTTAGCCATAATTTGTTAATTTGACTTAAAATTCCGTTGTAATACTAACTTGGTGCATCCTAAAATTCATCACTTTTTTTTTTAATTTGGTGTCCCTTGCATATGTGTAGGAGTGTTCGAGAAGAAAAATGTTTATTCCAGCCGAGCCAAGGCGACTTTAAAACTTAAGAGGCGAGAATTTAATGAACATAGTTTTGTTTGCAAGTTCATTCAATTTCTGAAGATTTACAACTACTGCTTAATTGACTGCGAGGATCGGGTTTTTCTGTTTTAACAACATAACATCAAAACGGAATTAACTACGTAAGTCATACCACTTGAAAGGTCAAATTGAATCAATAAATTGCTCCTCCAGAAAACAGATAAGCTTCGACTCTACCACCTTTTTTGGGTATTCGTTTTCAGTTACATCGAATTTATCCACTTTAGACTAGTTTTCTACAATCATCTAGAGTCCAAATTGTTTTCCTCGTGCCATTTCCCTCTTGCCTGTTTGAAGTACATCTAGCCATTTTCGTACCATCTGAATCTGTGCGCATCCTTAGTGTAGTTTTCCACATTTTTTTTTAGGGAGTTACATATTTATTTTTGAAAATGTTATCGTTGTGTATATGATTGGTCATTCGGTCGTCTCGCCCTTCTAATACGCATCTCTTTGCTGTCTGCTACAAACTGTATTACGTTTGTTTCCTGTTTGTTTTTGCTTCTAGCTTGTATTAGGTGAGCTGTTTTGACTCGTCATTTGCACAGGCCCATTTATTCGGATTATGAACTCTACCCAATATTAAGTTTCATTTTTCTCAGCTTCGACACCAAATACTTAGACGTTTTGATTTATTTTACATTGTTCTAGTTCGTTTTGGTATTGCGTCAACTTTCTCGTAGTAGGTCCTAATTCAAATGTGCCGATCTTTTTCCGTTCTTTTTTTCAAATGTCTCTGTAGGTTTCTCGTAAGGCTGGTTAGAATTATAACATTTTCGTCTTCAATATCTCGACTGACTTTCGATAAGTTGTGCTTTCTATTTTACGTACATTGTCGATCTTTGGCTTAACAACTGTAATTCCTACAGAGATTTCTCAATTCATTTTTACTTTCATTGCTGTTGCTTCATGTTATTTGGCTCTACTTCCAGTTCTGTTCTTAATCACTTTCATTTGTGTCTTAAACGTATTCACCTAGGTTAGTCAAGCCCACCCTTCTCTGCACCTCTTAAATAACCGTTCCTTTATTTTTCGGTTAATTTATTACCTTTGTTGTTCATTCCTGATAATTTATTATAAAGATGTGATTTGCTCGTACAATTTTACAAACCATCTTTATTTTCTGCTTATTCATTGATTTTGTTACTGGTGAGTCCTGGATATTTATTGTCATGGTGCATTACAATACGAGAATAATTCCGTTATTTTTCTGCTTGATCACTGTCTTTATTGCTGATGCTAACAGTCCCTAACATATACACAGATGTACAGATGTATGACAAGATTTAGATTAGGGGTTTGAATAACATCTCTGTAATGTGTGGTGCAGTGGCAACCCGGACCACTGCACTGTGACTGAGGTTGGCGCTAATGACCAAGTTGTCGACGCGCCATTAAGCCTCAATCCCCCTCCCCTAACATATATTGTCAGGTTGATATTTTGTCCTTACAAACTCCAAAAAAAAATGATCCACTTCTTACCAAATCAAAGATGAATCCTAGGTCTTTCATGTCTGTGCAGCACAGTGCGCTTTCAGCACTGAACTGGAAAAGAATAATCACCACAGTCAAAATGATCATTTATCTTCTGAGTTCTTCAATACAAGACTGAATGTGACAACAAGGCTTTCATAGAATAGAATGTGCTTTTAACACTGTTGTACACACAACCCAAGACCAAAACTAGTATAAGAGAAGCTGTCAAGTTTCCAAAAAGCATCGGCCTTTGATAGTAGTGATATCATTAAACCATGGAAAAGCTGCTTAGGGCAATTAAATGGTAAGCATATGACACTTAATAATGCTATTACATACTGTTGAATAAGAGTACAAATAATGGGTGCAATAGTGTTTCGCTTACGTGCTACTTCAGGGCCACATGCTTCTAGCTATAACCCTCATTTTAGGAAAAGCCACTTCCCCATACGTCTCTTTGACCATTTGCCAAAATTTAGATTTTCCAACTCTCCTTACTGATCTGTACATGACTTCATTCCCTAAGAATAATTAACATGTGAGAGCATATCCTTATCTATTTATTGCGTTCCCACATTTTAATGTTCAAAATTATTTCGTTACTAGACACTACACACCCGATTCCCCCAATTTGCAGAGATTTCTACTGCTGGCGGAATTTTCGCTAATACACTAAACAGCAAAACTATTCCTGAGGTTGAAAGACACGGTCTGCCACTCAGCCGCCTTTTTTGAAATTTGCAGCAACACTGTACCTGACACCAGTTAAGCATGTAACAATTAATAATCTCATCTACTTATTGGCGACTCATCAGCATATGTTTAGATCAACATCAATACGTGCTAAAAATACACGAAGGTACAAATTCAACATTTTGGGGAAAGAAATACTTATCAAACATGTGGAGGAAATAAACCCAACTGTTACGTCAAACGGTGTTACCTCGAACAATGATGCTACATTATAAGTTGACAAGCAATGAGCCCAATGGAGCAAACATTACAATTTAAAATTGGTTGGGTACGTTTAGTAGTTTGTGGCTCTTCTGTAACCTCCTGTTTGTTTGTGATAAGGATAGACCTACGGGTTCAGCCAAGACTGTAGATTTTCGATCGCCTGTGCCCCTAACTGCAAATTACTTCATCTGTTAACCTTAGTTTTGCTTTCTTTGGTACCTGAGGATTGATTAGTCAATCATTACTTACACTAATAAATTTCAATGAACCACATAGAAGTATAGGCCTGAAAATGATACCGGTTAGTACGAAGTAACTCAGCACTTAAAAAAACTGCGTTATAAAAGTGTTAATAGCGTTTCTTTTTTTGTTGCACCTGTTTTAGCATTGAAGATATTAATAATCGTACATTCTTTTTTACCGTGTTGCTTTTTTATGTAATAATAAATAGACATAAATCGCTGGAAATAATATTACGGCAAATTGGAAATTAGCCAACAGCGAAAATCATACAGTAGAAATAACGTCAGTAAGCCACCTTTATGCACGTACGTTTCGTCATGCCACTCCGACGAAACGTAAGTGCATAAAAGTGGCTTTCTGAACTACGTTATTTCTAGTGTATGATTTTCGCTGTTGGCTAATTTCCAATTTTCCTTAATCTTTATGTAATACACATGGCCGTCTCTAAAATAAAATAAAATCAGCTAAGTTTTCATAACAAGTACGTCCCTCAGGTTAGAAAGTGCAAAAATTATTTTATCATCCTCTTGACAATCCCTGCAATACTTTTACTATTGCTGTATGGATTATTTCACCATGATCGCTTCATGCCATCCACATTTTTTTTTTAATATACACACTACACACTGAATTCTGTATTTAAAAAAAAATCATTTCTTGCTAAACCAGCAAATTAAAAAATGTTGGTACAATTTAGTTTTTTGTGACATTGTAAGAAAGTAAATTAAAGTTATCTTTAGACTTGGGTTCCTACTGTGCTTATGCTAAAAAACATACATTCTATAAAGTTTATCGTTGGGAGATGGAATTGAGACTTACATTTTCAATCCAGACATCTGCAACTGTCTTAGACGTGTTGAGAGCACCCCAAATATGGTCTACCGTACCATTATATATTTTCCAGTTCATTAAGGCCATCGCTGGACTAAAGCATTGCAGAGCTGTAAAGGACGAGATCTTATTCTCGGCAAAAGCATTAAGTCCTTCTTGATCCAAATTTGACAAAGTCGTAGAGGGGAATTCCAATTTATCCCATTCAATCATTTTAACATCAACAGCAACTGGCTCATCGAGGTAGTACTCTATTCGGAAATAAATTTGAAAAGTGCAGACAGCAAGACAACCCAACAAGAAGAATCCCCAAATAAATCGAATAATGATAGGCCTTGAGGAATCCAGAACCTTAGACATTCCCTCCAGGCCGTAGTTAATTTCCTTGCATCGATCTTCTTTGAACTTTGTCTCAAGTTGGTTACGTACCATACGGCGAATTTTGCGTGGGAAGGAATTGTGATGTACAATAATTGAGGCACGTAGTCTGCTTCCCTGACTCATGGCTAATTTCAAAAATAGGTTTATAGGACTTTTGACTAGAATACTTGCACCAGTGGGCTTACATGTAATGATACCAGCACCTGAATAATAATAATATAAAACATTATAATGCATTCCTAAACTAGTTTTTTCATTACTACGAAATGCAACGTAACTACGAAACACCAGCATTACTACAGAAAATTGCAAAACATACCAGTAAATTTCACCTCTTATTGCAGTAGCGAATAAAAGAAAAACCATGAAAACTCAAGGTTGCTATTGTAGGTTCAATTTGCCTGTCAGTGATATTAAAATATTAACCAAAATACGTGGGTGCTTTTTCAGGTCAAGCCTTTTAGTTGTACATAATTTTCTGATTTAATTTCCATGAATACTGGTTAGACCTATTGTAGTGTTTATGATGGGTATGATTAATTATGATATTTGATAGCCAAAATCTCCGAAACATCTTGAGCAATTTGCCATGAATTATGAATTTACAGACACAAAAAGTACATGGAATGCATGTGAAAAATGAATGAATGAATGAATGGCTTTATTTTACGTATCATCTGTATAACCATCAATAAAAAGCACAAGACCAAGGTCTCTTTATAATCCAAGGTGCAAATAACAATAAAAACAAATAATTAAAAACTTTGAAAAAAGGCAAACAAGTACACTATAACAAGGGTGTCCTGTAAACCAAACTGAGAATCAATAGTACAAAAGAAAGTACTCAAGGTGAAAGAGAACAGGACACAACAGCGAATAGCACATGTTGTGTCCTGTTTACTACATACTGCACATATCCCCCATTCGTGAAAGAGAACAATGGATTGAGGAAGAATTTTTTTAGTAGATTATCCATGTGAGAAATTCATTTAAAAGTTCTTGAGTTACATTTAACCTAAAATAAGTTTGCGTATGTAGGAATTAAATAGAGCTTTTATGCTTCGAGCTTATCGAACTTCATTAGCAGGATAAGGCCTAAAATGGAAAAGTCACACTCATATTTAAAAACAAAAATAATGTCCCTTACTGACACTCACAACTCCCAGGACACGCAGCCAACAGAATTTCAGACAAAATTAAGCAACAAAGAAAGCTAATAGTAAGCTGCCTCCACTGTGTTGTAGGCTTGTACAGTAGAATTGAAGAATTATAGCTCTCAGGGGTGTCTCTGAAATAAAAACAGTACAGAAAGCCAAATGGGCTCGAAAAGTGACAAATAAATACACATGCAAGTCTCTTTACGTTGCCTTTTGGACTTAAATATCTGACTGCCTGAGCGGGTGTTGAACCCAGGACCTTTCAGACCAAACGCCAAAGTCCTACCGCTCAGCCATACTGACATGGTATAACGGTGAGTGGTAGGACTTCGCCCTATGGTCTTCGGCCTTCGGCCTGAAATATCAGACTGCCTTAAATACCAGGCAGTCCGATATTTAAGGCCAAAAAAGACAACGTATATGGGATTGCACCTGTATTATTTGTCTCAGTGATGACTCTGATGGCGAGAATTTAAGCTCGTGGTTAGGCTATTGTTGTAAGGCGTCTTTGGTAGAAGAAAGTGGAGATAATTTTTTTAGGAGATTCATTATTAGATTCAGCATTCTTTAAATGTATTAATGTTTGGCAGAATATGGTTGTGCACTGCAGGGTAGTTAATTGCAATCCAGATGATTTCCAGATTTATTCTCACGCGGACATTTATCTGAAACTCGTGGTCACTACCGGGTTCCAAATTTCTGTACCATAATAAATCTGGAAACCGTTCGTATTGCGACTAACAACCCTGCAGTACGCAGCCACATTCTGATTATTATTAAATTCAAAGAAACACTAAATTTCCTTAAAAAAAGTTTCAACTGTCCATTTTCAGCAATCAGAGGTGCCTCTTTCTAATTTCTCGCCACCATAGGCATCCACGGCCACCATGTTTATCACTGAGCAGCCAACTTCTTCAATTTCTTCAACTTCCTCAACAGAACAGTTTTGGGTTCCTTACTATTAATTTTCTTTGTTGTTCGATTTTGTCCGAAATTTTGTTGATGCTTGTCCTGGGTGTATTGGGTGTACTGACTGCTACTAAGAGACATTCTAGTTTTCTTCCTGTTTTTAAACTTTAACTTGACCTTGCCATTTTTGGCCTTATTTTCTTTCATGGCAATGAGTTTGAATAAATACGAAACGTCGAAGTTTTAATTAAGTCCTCACGTGCACTTTTAGTCTTATCAGTTTATATTAGTTTATCCAGAAAGTGTGTAAACCATTTCCTTCTAAATTGAGTAAGACAGCCACTTACCCTAATTTTATTAGGAACTGCATTCCAGATAGTACCAATTTGACCATTAATGGATAATTTATGGTCGATTGCCTACTGGAACACTTGGTGAAATCTGCCATGTGATCTGGTGTTGGATGGTGGATTTCACGGGCACCCGCAGAACGGCAAACATGGTGGACTCGAAAACTCAGAAAGGGCAAAACGGTACCGTACACGAAAGGAAAACGAATATTTGGCTATCTTTTGAGAAAAATTGAACAGACAAACATAAATTACGTTAACTGAAGGCAAATGACAGGCGATGGTTTTTTTCCTTCACACTCTCTGGGACATTTTAACATTTTACATTCGCAGAATAGTTTTCCCCTCACATTTTTTTTGCATAAAAAAAACAACTCGCCTAGGGAAGTAGAGGGGGAGCTTCACGCTTCAGCCCCAATAGCCCAATGTAGGGCCGCCCTTCGTGGATTTCATGAGTACATGTGATTAAACTATGATGTGTATAGCCAAAAACGCCTATTCAGTCAGGCTTTGAAAACGTCGGATTTTAACATAGTAAATAATGGTAAACTGTTCTGGTTAGACGGCTGATGAAGCATTGATAAAACAGCTCTTTTTTAAGCTCCTATGCCCTGAATTTATTTGTTTTGCTAGAAATGATCCAAGTTATGCTACAGTAATTCATATACGGCTGTATGAGATTGTAATATTGCTGAAGAAGACATTAACTAGGAAGGATGTTCTTTAACTTATGCAGGAAACCATTAACTTCCGAAATTTTGTTGTAGTAGTAGTGAACATGCGCATTGCAATTGAGGTGTGATCTCTTTTCGTACCTAGAATTATTTGCATACGCTATTAGTTTGACCTTGGTCTCCCATGTTAAAGCCGAAATTTCGGTGATTACTTTCTTTGCTGCCTTCTAATATTTTCTACTCACATTTAGTATATAAGCTTTGTTGGACTTGGTGAACAGTACACGGTGCCAACTTCTATTAATTTCTGATTGGTCACTTTGGAGATCTGGACTTGAGCTGGAAACGCGAGTTTTATTTTTGGCTTGCACTTCTTCTTGTTATTTGGATACTTTTACACAATGGTCTCTACAGAACCATTTGTCCTAGAAAGCTGGTTCTTAGCTCATTCGAAAGAGCTACTTCCGGAGATGTGCACTTTATAGAAATAAAAATTTTAATTGATCGAGCCATTTCGGAGTTACGAGGCCCTGAATGATCAGTTTTATTGTTGTACATTGTTTTTAACATTGTTATTAGGCAATAATGCCAAGCAGCAAACGCCAGCCACAAGGCGTGGACTTAACACCAAAGACATGCTAACAATGCTGAGTCAACAATTCACCCGCGAATTCCTTTTTGCAAATTAATTTATATAGTGGTTTGACGTCACCGTGCCGTTTTAAAGATAAAATGTTCTTTGCCCATTTGGCTTGTCAGCCTGTAATAATACAAATAAAAGCCACAATGGCTGAAAGAGAGCTGTAGAAAAACCTACTTACAAACAGAAAACTTGCACCAAATAAACGAGGGAAGTGAGAGAAATTCAGTGCGATTCCAAGGAGTATAGAAGACCAACTTGGTATGTCAAAATACCACGAATTAGAAAACAAAAACGAATCGTTTGATGTTTAAGGTAAGGTTTAACTGAGCCAAAGTAAAAACAGCAAAGGAACATAAATTAACTTTCCTGTAAGGTTTCAAATACTGCAGTGTTGCTACCATTATACACGTAAATTTAATTAAAACCATAGCCCTACTTTTAAAACTTTTGATGCCGGAACAAAGGAAGAACTATGCGAGGCTACACAATCGACTACTTTCAGCGCCAATTGTTTCAGTGTTCTTCATTCAAGTCGTCTACTTTCCGTCCATCACTCTAATGATGATACATGTATCAGTTTTCAAGATTATCAAGCACATTTCTACGCCTAGAATTTCATCCAGGTTTTCAAGGACTCGTACGAACCTGAATTACTTGTAGAGTTTTACTAAGCTCGCTAGACGATTAGTTTTTAACCTTTTTCCAGCGATGTCATTTAGCAAAGTAGAATACACCAATCATTAGATGACCCATCGTAAGCAAAAGTAAAAAAAAAATGGTAAAAACATTTGAATACAGCAGTAAGGTTTCACCTGGACTAAATAACTTTTTGAGTTCTTCATTGAACTAAAATAGTTTTTGAAAGCTTTAGAGAAATGTGATAGATTACTTATCATTGTGTTACCAAGTTTAATTTTTCGAATTGAATTTGTGCTATTCTTACCCATGAGTTTGATCTGCAAATGGCAACTGATTTAATGTCACTCCTTCTTTCCTTCAGTCTGTCATTGATATATCTTTTCTTGGCTTTTTTAATAATTCTATTATGAAGTTTAACGTTTTTTTTACATTGCTTCATTCCGGGTGTATCGGTTTGTGAGTATCTAATTTGAACTAAATCCTACAACGAGTTCAAAAGTTACCGTTGAGTTCTAACAGATGTCAACATCCTGGACTTTGCAACGTGCATCTCTGTAACCTTAGCTTCTAGATTTTTCCAAGGTCTCGTTGCACCTAAAGTTCGGTTGAAAGGTGTAGAGAAGGTGTAGCGGTAGACACTTGGAATTCTACTCAATGTACAGTTTAGAATATAAATTTCACCTCATGCCATATTTATTTATGTTTGTCAATACTTTTTACGGTATGAGTTTTTATTTTTTTTATTTGTTTTAGGCATAAGACTGCCTATTAAGAACCTTAATGCTCACGTAAGCCTTACAAAACTTCAACAATAACAACTACAACTCGATAACGTAAAAATAGGATATATACTGACAACTCTAGATCTCGGACTGTTTCATCAAGCATTTAACTACAATCTGTTTGTAAAATGAATATTTTACGTTACACGATTTCTCCATTTGGAATTAGAATATTTGCATGCAAGTTTTCGTTGACCACAACATTACCTGCATGTTTGTGTATACGTCAACATTTGCTGCAGGTAGGCGTCAATACATCAATATCACCTTCAAATCTGGGCATATATCAACACAGTCTGCCAGTTAGTGTATAAAAAACAAAAATGTTCATATAAATCATTAAAAAAATGCCGCCAAGTACACAGAATGATAAAAAAATTCTGTTAAACACAAAATTTCGGTATTAAGTGAGGCAAGATCATTATCAAGACATAGTTTAAAATTTGAAAAATAGCAGTGCCATGAGTGAAGAAATCTTAAACACTCATATCACTAAAACGAAATTTGGGATAGGGCAAATCGAAAAAACTAGTCAGAATAGCATTCAGCAAAAGGATGGAGGAGGGGGGCGATGAGGTTGAAAGTCACTTCAGGTCATAAAGTAGCACAGACGAGAAGACCATAGTAATGCAGTTGTTGGTAATTTGTAGGAAATATGCAGATCTGCCATGAAGTGAAATTTAGTATTGCAAGAATTTCTTTAGTATAGTGATGTTCTCTTTAAACCCGGTGAGTTGGGGATGTGTGATATTATGTACAGGTGGTTGGTTTAGTTTCCAGAAAAGTTTCCAGTTTATGGCGAGCATTATTCTTGAAGAATGTCGAACACAATTTCTTAGAAATTATTATACAAGAACTAAATATAACATTTTCCAAATGCAGAACACCGAACATACAACAGAATACTCAACCAGTCGAATACCAAATGTACAACTGAATAGTTAAACTCTGCACGCAACAACTGATGCTTTCGACTAAGGGTCGGACGAACAGGTAAAAAAAAATATTCGAATATTCGTTCAAAATATTTTTTTACATGTTTCGGCCTAAGCTCTCCCCCACCTCAAAAAATGCGTTTTGCATTAAATACCCACATTTTATTACAATGCAAGGCATACGTAATCTAACCACAAGTTTAATTAAATCTACTAAGCATGGTACCTTGAAAGTCGTACGTAACACACCCTCACCCCCAGCACGTAAAAATTTATGGATTTACAACTGTAGTGCGGAATGAACGTAATCCACCAAGGTGTCTTTTCCTTTCACGTATAATATTGAAGTTGAAGTCATCTATCAAATGCTAACCATGGTTCTAGTTGTCTTCCCTATTCTTTAGTTCTTAGATGTTTTAGGGAGAACTGTTGTGCGATTCCGTAATCTCAACCTCAACCTCCCACTCACCTACTTGCAAGTGAGCAATCCAAAACGCTTGGGTTGTCACTTGGATTGGTTGGGATGGAAGAGGGAAGAAAAGGAAGCATAGTACGGACTAGCTGGGACTCGAGAAGCCCACAGGAAAACTTAAAATCAAATAAACAAATTTTTAAAAATCGTAAAATTACACAAAACTTTTATTTTGCGAATATTCGAATGGCATAATCGTATTCGAATATAACCACACTCACTGTGAAATTAATTAATAACTGTAAATAAATAAATAAATAAATAATACCTAACTGTTAAACTGAATTAACTAAACAAGGGCAATTCACAAAGTGCAAAATAAATCAATAACTTAAAAAATAAAGTCATTAAATAAATAATTAAACAAATTAACTAATAAATTTACCATTATAAACCACATAGAATAAAAATTATTAAACAAGTAGAATGAATAGTAAAATAAAGCAACGGAACAATAAATAATAAACAATTAAATTATGAAATAAGCACAATGAATAATAAACTAAAGCAAATGAACAATAAATAATAAACCATTAACACAAATCCCCCGATCAGCACAACAACCTCTACCAAAATAACCCCACACTAGACTACCAGTTAACATCGTCTCACTGCCACACTTCTTTCCAATCTCCTACTTTATCCAGTCCTCTGTTGCCCTCCATAGTCCTGTTGCCCAATACTTTAATACATATCCCTTCATACAGCCACCTACATCATAACTCATGCTTTTTTGCACCTTGTGAATTGCCCTTGTAACAATATTTATGCCCTTGTTTCGTTAATTCAGTTTAACAGTTAGGTATTATTTATTTATTTATTTATTTATTTATTTATTTACAGCTGTAAAGTGTTATTTATTTATTAATTAATTATTTAGTTTATTGGAATATTTATTTATTTGCTTGCCTGGGGGTTTGACCGTGTTGTACCAGGTGTGAAGATAATATTTGTGTCTATGAGGTGCTTGGCTGCTGGGGAGGCTGCTCTGCATGGTTTGTTGTTGCTTAGCAACAGTGGGAGGAGCCAACTTGGAATGTGGTAGCAGTTGAGAATGTTCAGTAAGACTGGGCGAAAGCTCCTGTTTTTATCTGTTTTTTGCTGTGACTGGGCTTGAGTTTTTCTAATTATATTCGCATATGTTCTTAACGAACGAATATTTGAATATTCGAATATTCGTCCGACCCCTACCTTCGACCGAATACAGAATTATTTAATCCTGTGCCGACAAATGGCCGAATAGGCCGCACACCGAGTTATTCGGCCAAATACTTGATAGAATTTTCAGCTGAACACCAGTAAATTAAACTAGTAATTTAAACTAGAATACCAGTAAATTAAACTAGTAATTTAAACTAGAACACCAGTAATTAAAAAAAATTCATATTGTTTAAAATGTGTGACCATACTGATTAAAGATAGAAATTTTAGTTGTGAAAAAAACATGACGGAACTAAAGGTAAAGGTATACAAACAACACATATTTTTGACCTTTGAAAATCTTGTCCTGCTAGTCACAAAATCTAGTTTTGTATTAAACCTTGAAAAAACGCAATCACCCATAAGTTTCCCTTGTGTTACGAATGTAAGAAGACAATTCCTAACTAACCAGAAACGATATGTTAAATGCTCTTTAAAAAAAATTTCATAAATATATACTAAAAATTTGTCCGAATACCAACAAATCTTAATACTATTCGGCTGAATACTGAATATCATTATTCTGCCAAAATCTCTCTTCGGTTGTATACCAAATATCGCTTTTTAGCCAAAATCTCTATTCGGCCGAATGAGCCTAATACTGAATAATTACGGAATATTCACTGCATCCATAGAAATTGTTATTTCGTGCCCTTTGTGCTGTACTAGAAAGTTGGTTTGTTTTATCGTGCCGGTGTAAGGCGTACGTGACTGGGATGAGTTTTAATAACAGATTTAACGTCTATATTCTTCAGGAAAGCACGGTGACATTGATTCAATCAGCAATGTTTGGTGTATCGGTGAATACAGGGAGGGTATTTTGAGTAATTTAGCATATTTTAAGGTGAGTTAACCCACGCACGAAAAATGAAGCAGCAGTCACGGAGGAAAACACCGTTGTAAAGAAATTGTGAATGGTATAGTCAAATTCGTCCGGCAAAAGAATGTTATTAGTTACGAGAGCTTTTGAGCGTTCCTTATTACAAGACGGAAAGCCAATAATCTGTGAGTGTTACACGAATGCAGCTACAATTACGATACCTAATAAAAAGTTACAATGAACCGTGGGGAGAGAGCTATTTAAAAAATAAAACTCTTCCTCATGCCCTGACTAAGGGCAGATAGAGAAAGCTTGAGAAGGGGCCGATTTTCCCCAAAAAATCTAAGGAACTTTTTTAAAATTGTTGTACGTCTCCATAGAATTTTGAACAGGGGTATCACCCCCCCCTCCAACACAGACATACCCTACCCCTTATTATCCGCTCTAGTGGTGCCTCATGGAAAGTGATAAGAAAATGGCAGGAGATCCTGTGCTTGGCTGTAAGAATGCTCTGATGGAAACTACAGCCCTGTAAGAAATCATCAACCAGATTGTGTAAAAAGGCACACAAAAATGCGAAATGGGATTGAAGGAATAATAGACTAAAGATAGAGATTCATTTTTACACGGCAGGAAGCATATTGCAGTTATCAACAAGCGGCAACGCACGATCACAAGTTTGTTTCATTCAAGAAGCTGCGCCTACTAAATGCAGAAACCTTTTCGACGACCAGTAGTGAATTACATTTTTAAAATCTATTTCATGCACTTTTTTTTTAGCTCTCCTTTCTTTTGGAAGGAGGGGAGTTTGCTCCTAACGGTGACTTTAGAAGAAGGCTGGATCCCTGGTGTATACAAGAACTAACTTGCCGTACCTAATGCTATTTTTTTACGCATGAAAATTTCGTAATTTAATTCAAAATTACTTACTTTCGTTTCTGTAGAGTACCACCATTCATTCTTTTATGGTTCATTCCAACCTTTATACTATTCCGACCATTTTCAACTTAACAGCAAGCAGTGCAGAAATTTGACTGTAGCGTTTAAATACCACTCTGTAACCCAAGAATAATTTAAGTACTTCCGTGAAAGCTGCTTTATTTGCAGCAATTTTCGGTACATGCAATTAGGATAAGTGGTTTGCAGATATAATTGGGATACTTAGTTTGCAGCTTGACTCAAGGTATACAAACTAAAGGCTGTAATAGGAATGATGTAATGGTTTCCTATAATGCAATGCTATTTGCTTCTTTTAGATGATTTGTAAGGTTATGGGTATGTCATTGTGTCCTCCAATGTAAAGCAAAGGAAGCTAAGAAATTTATTCTGCAACTATAAAATAGTATAGCTTTTGGTGTCTCGTCAAGGAGCTATGCTGCCATAAGTGAAATGCTTTAATTTATTAATGGTAACAAATTCATGAGGATATCACACATTTTTTGTACTGACACTGCCGTGCTGAACGAAAATTACATTTTATACCAGTGTCATTTTGTCTTGTGTAAGCATTAAATGCGGATACTCACCAAAACTTTAGGGGCATTGCGAGCTTGACTACGTCGTTTGCAGCATTGGTCTTGGAGAGCGTTGACGCGTTCTAACTTGGGTCTGTATGCATCAACGCTACAAACGCCACTTTGTCTAGAAACAAGAAGGCTGACACCAACTCCTGTTTGACGTTGTTGAACTGCGTTTTGTTGATCGCTTGTACGATCTCAAACAACAATATCAAGAGATGCACCATTAAGACAATGAAAGCGGTAATTGTTGGTCTAACAAAACTGAAAACATGCGGTTAATTAACCCAAGCCCCTCGTATTCCTCCCACTGATAAAATTGATGGGCTTCACGAAAGGGGTTTAAAAAAGGATTATACTGTAGTGATTGCTTCGTGAATCTTCACGGCGTGTTGATTTTGTTACACAAAGCTGCTAAAGCAAATAATTACGTTTTGGTTATTGCTTGTGTGTATCCATTACAGATATGCGGCTTGCCTGCAGTACAAGGGGTCTTCAGTTGGCTGCAGCTCGGACGTAGCGCCAACGGCACGCTTCAAATATGAAATTTTTCAGCGCGATCAAAGCAACTCTAGGAACCGAGCTTTGCCCTGGCGCTTGACGCGTGTCCTAGCAACGAGTGATGTCTCGGCGTGAAGCCAAGCTCGTAACGTTCTGAAAGTTTTGGTGAGTATACGCCTTTACTCACATGTTTGCGTAAACTTCAACATTACAAGCCAGCTTCTGTCTATGTCAGCATTACCAGCTAGGTTGTGCACAAGTAAGCATTACCTGCAATTTTTTTCAAACGCCGCCATTACCTGCAAGTTCGTGTAAACGTCAATGTAGTGTACAAGTCTGTGTCAACGTCAACATCACCTACAAATTTTGTAAACGACAACCTTACCTGCAAGTTTCTAATTGTAAATCTCACCTGAAAGTATGTGTCAGTCTCAGCATTTTCTGCAATTTTGTGTGTATGAGTGTATAAAGTTCTCGACTGAAATACAGTCAGATATAAACTTAATTGACAATGTTCAGGCACTAGATTGCGGAGATGTCTTCCTCTACTCTGCAGCTCATTCATCTGCACTAATAACATGCAAAATTAGTTGGAAATTAAAGGCTCTTTTTTTCTACGAAGTAGCTGCTACAGCTATTTGCAAAAGCTGCTGAAGGGCTATGTGAGGCAGTAATGTTTAGAAAATCATTCATATTATTAGGTAAAAGCGAAAAGTGGGTTGGAACTATCTGCAGTGCCTGTGTACCATAATAACAGTTGCAAAGATGTGTAGAAAGCCATCGTTAATTTATATGGGAATTTTTTGGCGGCCAACAGACGGCGAGCATGCTGAAACCATGTAAAATGCCCAAGGTGCGAGGATTCTTTAAGCCGCACCATCATTATGTTTTAAATAATGTACAGTGCAAGCCGTTAGAGGTTCTTGTTTTGTTTTAACGAAATTGGCCAACATTGCACGCATAATTGAACCACGCAACTGAAATGTAGGTCATAGAAATTCGATGGTACACGTACGGAGATTCGATAAAAAAAACATGGATAAAAATCGAAAATGAAATGAGAAATTGTTAACGTAGTCAAAAACAGGTTTCGTATTGGTGGAGCGAGTGAGTGAAGCTTAGCCTGTAATGGACACCACATTGAAGTTGTTTGTTAATTGGAAGCTTGGTTGGTTGTTTGCACTTTTCTAGATTGGGTGAAACAAAAATGAAAGGTCTGATTGAAATTAAATCTGCCACACAGCTTAAAAGCCCCAATAAAATTGGCGGGCACGAATATGCTGTAAATCAATCAAATATACCACACGAAACTATGTTTTTTTTTTTAATTGATCGCTCTCACCATTGCAAATTTGGAATCCTGAATAATTAGTAATTCTGATGAAGTGCACACCGTGCCGCTAGTAATAAAGTGAATTTAGTAAATGGCAAATTAAAACGTCATCGCTTCCTTATAGCTAACTAGTAGTCGGACCCAGCTTCACCCGGAGTTTGGTTTCGCCTATTTTTTCGCTCACCTTTTTGCTCTGAAAATTTGGCTTATATGGTAAGATATTCTGTTTTGCCGTAACTCAATGAAATAATAACATTTTTATCGTCGCATGGTAACCACACAGAAAGTCAGGCGATCGGAAAAAAACAAAACAAAAAACAAAAGGATTTAATTAACGACACACATTCAACGCATTAAAAAAAACTTAGAGTAATTACCGTCAACATGGTGACCAAGCTGCCGTATACATCAGTTACGGGAATCTCAAAATTGAAACTAAAATAGCAGTAGTGTGAAGAAACGGTTTACGTTAAACAAAAGTAGGCATCAGACGACGTATTTATACCACAGCATGAAACAATAACATGACTGCATCTAGTATTTTCAATATCCCCGACTGATTTGGTAACTTGAATTCTCAACTCCGTGTTGCCTGAGTGAATAGTCATACTCTCTGTTATAACTTTATCTGGGTTTGCTGTGCCAGACAGAGCCATGATATCAGGATAATAATAATTGCTTTCATGTACAGAATGTCATGTACAGGCACGAAGCTCTAAAGAGCAGCTAGTGTGTGCTACCAATGAACATAAACACAAAAATTAATGCATAATTTTTTTAAGCCAGTAGTGCATATTTTACCATTAAATTACATTAGTGCTTTTATTTTGGGTGACACAAATAACAATGTAGACACAATAGGCAGCAAAAGATTAATCAGGATTATTTATTGGACGCTTGAGCTAGTACAGCAATCTGAGCCAGAATTCGGTCAGAACTTTAATTTAGGTGCTACAAACAAAAAAAAATGTGCAGATTGCTGTGTAAATCCTATTGATTCCCTATCATTTGGCATTCCAGTGGACAATTAAAATTTGAATAAATAAAATAGAGTATTAAAAGATAAATAAATTATCCGGAATTGTGACTTTTCATAATCATACTCTATTTAGGTATAATACAAAATATTCCAATATATAACCCAAAATACTTATCTGTATAACAGATGAAGTCCGGTAATCTACTTTAACAGCTAACAACCCTCTCACCAAAGTTGGCCTAATTCGTCTGATCTCGAGGCAATGAGCCAAAGATGCTCACTCACAGCCTGACTAGGGGAAGACGAACCACTTTCCCCTTCTAGGGAGGGTTCTTGTAGTTAACTCTAATCTTATCTCTGATCTTACTTTCGTTTAAAACCCTTTTGTTTTTTATGAAAACAATTTCAGATTAAGTGCTCTGTTCCTATCTAAATTGGGTATCTTAATTGTCTGCCACTTACTCCTTCTAATTGTGCTGTTTAGTAGGATATCTTAGTAATAACATCAACCCAAAAGTTATCCTTTATCTGTTTATTAAGTCTAAAAAGGTTTCTAATAGTTTCTGAGTAAATTCTCCACATATGTCCCAATCATCAAGCATTAACAATAATTAGAATCTTCTGGTTCATTTCATCAGAAAACAACTCATCCAGACCAGAGGCTTTATTTAAGCCTGTTAGCTCTCTTGAGCAATATTCTGGTTTAATAAATATTGTATTAGTTCAATCGCTTTCCTTTTGGTTAGTCATAAAAAAATGAATCTATCTTAAAATATGCAAGTAATTCTTGAATTATAATATTCCTGTCGTAATTACCGTAATATGAAAATTACATACACGATATCTCTAATGCAATCCTTTGCAGCAGCCAGTTGTGAAATAATTATAACGTTAGGTAAAAATTATGCCTAAAAGTTCTAAGAGTCTTACAATTACTTTAATGTTATCTTCAAACCCAACCTTACACCTTTTTAGCCAGAATCGTTATGGTTACTACTTTCAGATTAGTGATCACTGTTACAGTTTGTGACAGAGGTGGGCACCTCATAATATACATTGGAGGCAGCATACTACAAGTAAAGTTTTATACCAGCTGTGGCATAATTAACCTTTTGAATTTTTTCATTATTGTTAAAAACTATGGTTACTGATGATTGTTTGGTTTGCAGTTCAGTGATTTATTATTAATATTATCTGGGTAAAATGCTTTTCCCAGCAGTTGTTACAAACACTTTACGAATTATCGGTAGCAGCATGCTGCAGTACAAGCTCAACCAATGGCTAGTAATGTACCATTTTATTTTTAGCCATTGGTCATGGTACACATCCTAGTATGGGATTTGAAAAGAGGTTGCATTAACTAAACAGAAACTATTTGTGGGAGCAATCGAAGTCAGATAAAGTAAATATGGTATGTAGTCTAGGCCTACTTAAAAAAGCTAAAGTGAAAAAGACCAGCTAAGCACCGCACCTAAAGGAAAAAATCCAAAACTTAGCCAAGTGAGTATTAGATCCAATTTGTAAGGATTATTAACAAATGTGGTAAAGTTATTCAAATCAACATAAATATATATTTAATACAAAATCAATTTTGCATGGTCCCATCAAACACAACGACAACAACAACCGAATTTCGTTGTTTTCCTTACCAAAAAGACGAAGACTCGCCTACTTCCAGAGCAAAGCATTCTGGGAGAGTTACTGTTCCCATATTGGTGGAAGTGGCTACAACTAATTATATTAATAAACAAAAACGAAACGTTAAATGTTTAGAGTAAGGATCTAAAAGTCAAAACCTAGAAGGAACACGGACAAGCTTTGACAGTCAGGGTCTATAGGTGTAAAATTTTGTCAGTAAGAGGCTGGAAAGCGTTAGACCCTTACTACCCGGTGGTTAGATTAGTTCTAGTCTCTTCGGACTGAACGTGTGTATGAACGGTTGTAGCAGGTTTTCTTTGTTCTTAGAATATTGTTATGGAACTTTAATAACACAATTTTCTTGTGAAGTTTGGCATTTTGTCTTTTGATGCTTTAGAATTTTTTATTATATTTCGTAGATTTATGGTAGAGGATTACCATAATGCTCTCTGCTACGAAGGCGCTGGCAAGTTACTAAATTGAAAAATAATTTTCAACGTAAACCAAAGTAGGAAACGTATAACCATACTACCACTTGATCATCACATGGGTCATTGTAGGAGGATTTCCAGTTTTTCGTCAAAATGTATTTATTGCTGACCACTGGGTAGTAAGGGTCTAATGCTTTCCAGCCTCTTACTGACAAAATTTTACACCTAGACCCTGACTGTCAAAGCTTGTCCGTGTTCCTTCTAGGTTTTGACTTTTAGATCCTTACTCTAAACATTTAACGTTCCGTTTTTGTTTATTAATTCGTGTTACTTTTAGAATTGCAGCTAAACTGTAAAACAGTGCAGTTGACGGTCAAAGCTGATAGTTTAACACAAGAGACCCTAGGCTGACCTATACTAATCTGGCTGTCGCCAATGATAACAACAGAAACAAATCCTTTAATCTTCAGTCTATGTCTTGCAGCTGGCATTTGCTAATTGGTATTGTTGCATAATAACAATGTTTAAAACAATGTAAAACAATCAATCTGGTGGTTTAGAGCTTCGTAACCCCTGAACCACTTGACCAATTAGAAAAGGCCTTATAAAAAGGGCACATCTGCAGAGCAATACCTGTAAAATGAGCTAAGAACCAGCTTTATAGGACAAATGGTTTGAGCTGTCGAGAGGACAGACGAAAGTATCCCCAGAACAACAACAACAACAACAAGCTGAACAAGAAATTGTCTATTTGGCCCCTGTCTCCATCTTGGGTTTGGCTGGACCGAATTTCACAATTTTTGGACTGCAGACAGGCCTTTACTAGTCAAGGCTAGATTCCAAATTTGGTTTAAAGATGTTTACTTTTGACGGAGTTATAAGCTCTCAAAGTTGAGAGTTTAACACAGAGGTCCTAGGTCGACCCTTACTAACACTGGCTATCGTTACCCAGCTTTGTATTGCTGGGTAAGATTTAGTGCGGTACGTGACTCTCAACTGATTCAACACAATAAAGTTTGATCCCAGCTTTCTTTCGGAGTTGGGTACACTTTTCAACTTGAATCACCACTGCCGTATGCCAATTAGGGGCCGGTATTGACACAGTGGACCCTACAACGCACCCCAGCTGCTTTGGACGATTCGCCCAAATAAATGCCTCAACAAGCGTAATAATGGTATCAAACAATTACAGTACAATGAACATTATTTCTAATACATTCTTTTTCTCTCGAGGACTCTACGTGCAGGAAAGCCAACTACTACAAATGCCCTTTCAAGCAGTATGAACAATAGGTCAAGTGGTGCCATAACCTTGCACTTACTGCTTTAAAACGACGAATCGTTCACCCTGTAAGTGTAAATGTGCATTAAGGTTAATGAAGTTTTGACCATTCTTTAAAGTTTTTAACCCGAGTTGATTCGCCATGGAAAGCATTCACCCAGGAGGGGGGGGGAGGGGGATCGTACGGCATAACATAAAAGTAAATAATAATAAAAATATATAGGTTTGTTGCAAACGCAACCAGAATGACAAGGACCTGGAGGTCACCAACTGCCATCCGAATTTAAAACTAAAAAAAAGTATAGATTACAACAACTAAACAAAAAACAGTTTAAAAGTTTAAAATGAAGACGACAGCTCGGCTGCAGAGGAAGGAGGACGGGTTGATGGTATTGGGTTGGGGTCACGAATGCCTTACCACCAAGGTTAGACCTACCAGAGACACAATGGTCCCCGATGGCATCGCTAAACGTGAGGGACCCGTAGTTGGGGTGAGGGGGGGGGGGAAGAGCCAGCTATGATGTCAATGTTTCTATAAAAAATAATAAAATAATACGTCGTAGTTTAAAGCTTGGCCAAAACCAATTGTCAATCATAAAAAAATGTAATAAAAACAATAATAACAACAATAATAAAATTTCATGCAATGGTTTCAAAGGTCAACTGGTGTCCGCTAATACCTAGCCTGGTAAAATTTTTAAGAATAAAGAATAAAAAGAACTTTAGGTTTGTGCATACAGTAAAATGGAACAAGGAGGACGTGCCACTAATACAAGTCCAAGCATTAAAAAATTATTCACAAAATTATGCTTCGTCATATGCAATTTAAAAAATAATAATTGAAGAATTTCATTTTAACTAAAATATTTAGTAAGATAATTTTTTAGACAGACTTTTTTTAAATGACTTTTAAAACAGGACAAGGTTTGAGCTTCAACTACCATTGCAGGTAATTTATTCCAACAAGTTACAACTCTATTGCTAAAGAAAAACTTCCTAGTATTTGTCCTGAAACGAGCTGTCACCAGTTTCCAGGAGTGTCCCCTCGTCCTATCACCAGAACGAAGTTCGAAAAAATGGCTCGAGTCCACACCCAAGTTACCACGTAAAAGTAAATAAGTCAGACTCAAGTCTGCCCTTAGTCTTCTTAATTCAAGAGATTCCAACTCCACGGCATTTAGTCGATCGAGATATGGTAAATTAGATAAACCTCTTAAAGTCTTGGTGTACCTGCGTTGGACTGACTCAACAAGGTCAATGTCTTTAAGTAAATGGGCTGACCAAACCGGGCTTGCATATTCGAGTATAGGTCTCACATAAACTTTAAAAGCCTAAGCCAATCCTTTACAGCTTCAATCTCTGGAAGTGAATTTGCATCAGACAGGTTGTAATCAAAGTGAAAATTATTTGTCCCCACGTGAAGAATTTGACATTTTTGTGGTGCCAGGGGTAGCTGCCAAGCTAGGGACCAAGACTGAAGTCTACGCAACTCATCCTGCAGCTCAGAATGACTGTCACAATCTACCACCATACTGCTTTACATCATCAGCAAATTTTTTTAATACAATATTTTCGTTTAATGATTTTAGGTCATTAAGAAATAGAATGAAAAGTAGTGGCCCTAAAACCGACCCTTGTGGAACTCCACTAGGGACGGATGTTTTTACTGATTTTATTCCATCAAGTTCGACCCACTGTGTTCTATTTGTTAAAAAATCGGTCAGCCAATCGCGAAGTTTCCCTCTAAAACCAAAATTTTCAAGTTTAGCAAGAGTTTATTATGGCTTACTGATTCAAAAGCTTTTGCGTAATCTAGATAAATTATGTCGACTGGGATACCATTATCATTTGCTGAAGTCCAGTCTTCCAAGTCATACAAAAGTTGGGTGCAGGCCGATTTGCCGGCAACGAAACCGAATTGGTCATTTTCTAAAAGCTCGTTTTTCTCAATGTGCCTTAATATGGCTTCTTTAACAGCCATCTCTACCACCTTTCAGGATATGCAGGTTAGGACGATTGGGCGATAATTTGAAGGGTTTGAGGATTCACCTTTTTTAAAAAATTGGGGAAATTTTACCAGTTTTCCATAAGTTAGGCAGTTTACCGGTTTGTAACGAAAGTTCCCCAATCCACGATAAAGGAACACATATTTTATATTTAATTTCCTTGAAAAAAAACGTAGAAAAAACCGTCCGGGCCTGCTGCGTAACTCGACTTCATTGATATAAGATGCTTGAGAATTTTATCAGGGCTGATTTTTTTCTATTTCACAGTCAGGCAGGCCATCATGTTTTAATAAATGTGGACAGTTATTATCGTCCGATATAAAGTTTTTGGCAAATTCTTCACTCAGAACATTTGCCTTTTTTCCCGCATCCATTACCAGATTTTTACCAACTTTTAGGGATGGAATAGCCCGACTAATCCCTGATTTTGTTTTCACGAATTTATAAATGATGACAAGTTGACAGACGTTCAGTGTTTCTGCTTGTGGTGAACAACTGAAGATGGTCAAAGAAACCAGAACCTATTAATGCAGCATGATGCTACCTTCCAGAAGAAGTGCCCTTTCGAACTGTGAGGGGTGAGGAGGTTTCCCGTTGAACCCTTTCGTTCAATGTTTGAGCCCATCAAATCGTTTCCTTCAGGAACATGTAACCCGTAAGGGGGAGATGGGTTACAGAGTTTACTGAACTTCACCGTGTTGGGTGACGTTTTGGTTGTTTTTATTTTATTTGTGCAACATGTTAGCAAAAACTTACCATTTCACCCACATGGTAGGTCAACCAACATTGGGGTTAAATCACTACTGTTTGCTTGATCTCCAGTCATCACTGGTTGGAATTATCAACTGACCTTTACGACAAATCTGGTGTCGTTTAACAAGACCTTTTAAACGAGGTGTTACTCGACTCCCCCTTCACATTGGAATTTTTGAGAACCTCCCCCCGCCCCGAAGAGCCTCTAGCTCCCCAATTGAGGCATGGGCACCTTTAGATTGTTTTTTTTTATAATTCTTCATGTATGGATTCTTGTGCCACCCTTCTAATTTTAGTGGGTCTATTTTTAATATAAAAGGATGTGTGGTCTGAATCACCCTGTAGTACTGCATGCCAAACCATTTCGCTTATAACTCGCTGTTGGTCACATCACAAAACAATAATTCGTCAAAGTAAACCCTTACCCATAAAAGAATTTATAAGCTTAAGTAATATTTCAATTTCCTGTAAAAGTTGTAGCATTGGCATAGAGGAGTTAAGCCGTAAGACCAAATATAGGAAAATTGGCGATGAAGTGGCTGTTTTAAGTCACGCAATACGTGGGAAATAGGCAGAGTGACGGAACTGTGTGCCCATAGTTTATTCAGGTGTGGTTACAGTAATCATATAGCGTTCCACAAAAGATATGAACACTATAATTAAACAGAGTTTCTAACTCCGATGGGTGTGTATTCTTCCTATGGTAAATAATTCAACTGTTGAGTTAGCATCAGAGAACAACCTCTTGTCAAATTCACAAGATATTGTGAAACGTCAGCAGGTAATAAAGACGTGTCTGAATT
Organism: Lithobius niger; assembly: GCA_023313725.1. NCBI lineage: Eukaryota > Metazoa > Arthropoda > Chilopoda > Lithobiomorpha > Lithobiidae > Lithobius > Lithobius niger. The sequence goes on from JAHWFP010227537.1 coordinate 70,321, forward strand.
TCGAATATGAATTTATCACAGCAGTGAGGAACCCAAGGGGCAAAGGGGGCAAGTGCCTCCCTCAACCCGAAATTAAGAATAACATTTCATACAAAAAGTTAACAAACATGGCATTTATTGCAGTTTTAAAAACTTCTGAAAATTGGTAAATAAAATATCCCATTGCAGAATTCAGAAACTGCAGTGAAGACAACTCTGTGGAAGCTACCCTACTGATTCTCTATTTCTGCAGTTTCACTTCACTTCCAAATTTTGTCTTTTCAAACGTTTGAAGTCCATTAAAATTCTTGAAAACGAATTGTTCATCAACAGAATTATAAATTCGTCCCCCACTTATAAATCTGCTGAATTTCTGGAACCCAGCAGCTTTGAATACCAATTTCGTTAGCCTCCTCCCCCCTCAAAAAAATGCAGACGTCGTTAAAATAGAGAGGCTTCGTTAGTAGACATACTTAGCTGTCAGTAGAAAAAAGGTGTATGGCTTGATGAACACAGATCCAGAACTAGGTTTAAGTCAAAGAAAATAAGGTTACTTACAAAGTCAAAAAGTACAAAACGTTGTCGGTTTCTTAGAAGGATTTCATTTTTCATCAGACATAAACATCACGAATAGTCTGGCAGTAAAACTGAACAAGAATCACGAAGCCAGATAAGACTAGTTCATTCCGCAAAGGGGGGGGATTGAGGCTTAATGGCGCGTCGACAACTTGGTCATTAGCGCCAACCTCAGTCACAGTGCAGTGGTCCGGGTTGCCACTGCACCACACATTACAGAGATGTTATTCAAACCCCTAATCTAAATCTTGTCATACATCTGTACCTCCTGCAAAAATTGAAAAACGCCGGACAGGAGGATAGACTTATCGCCCAACTGACGCGCAATGTCATGCGGAAGATGGAACCGACGACGAACACCATCAAGATGGCGACAATCAACAAGTAAGTGCCGGACCGTAAGTGGCCGTCGACACCAAGAACATTCAGGAGGGTCAACCCCCCCGCAAAAGGAAACAGTGAGTAAGTCTGGTGTGACCAATTCGCAAACGGGCAACAATACAAGGGGTACAACCAATACAAGAAAATATGATTCACTCGTCAGTATGTATTCATTTTTAATAGTAACTAAAAACAGGAGTGCTGATGCCAGTGCTTCCACTTATCACTTACAGAATTTCCCCGAGTAACAACAAAATTTCCTTTTATTCCCTGTGCAACAAATTTCCCTTTTTTCTTTCCTTGTTTAATTTCTTTTTATTACACCACTAATTTTTTCCATTTCTCGTTTGTTACTGGTTTATTAAGCTACTCAAAAAATGAGTAGCTTAATAAACCAGTAACAGACGAGAAATAAACACTAACCAAATTATTAATTAGGTTTAAGTAGGGATTTAAAATACTAAAACGCGTTTATTGGAATAAAAATTCCGAAAAGATGGGGTCACGGAGGTGTGCTCATTTGCATTAAAAGCAATATCCCGTCTTCTCTTAATGGCTCTTACCCCTCCCTCGGTGAATGGGAATCCTTGTGGTGCTCCATCATCGTTCCTTCATCCGACACCATCACTATTGGTTGAACTCCAGTAAAAGGCTACCCCACATACTGGCCAAGTTTTCTCTCCATGCTTAACAATGCTGTGCCCACCAACCCAACTTGCCCTTTCTTCTGTATGGGGGATTTCAACCTGCCTAATATCAACTGGCTTAGTGCCACTACCTCCGAACTTCATGCAAAAGCCACTACCTCCGAACTTCATTCAAGTGCCAGTCTTGAGATTCTGGACTTTATCCAAGACCATAATCTTGTACAACACGTTACAAAACCTACTCGCCATCATTTAAACTAGTGCTCCAGTTTACTTGATTTGCTAATCTGCTCTCCTTCTATCAACCTCTCCTCAATCACTCACTCACATTCTTACAACTTTCGCTCAGCTGACTACACGCTTATTAACCCCATTATTTCCTGCATTGATTACCGAACTTGCCGATCTTCATGTTGACTCACAGGTTGAAATACTTACCGCCTTCCTTCAAGCCATTATCTCCAAGAAGTCTTCTTCCTCCCGCCCATCCTGGTCCACACCTTAACTTCGTGCGTCATTAAACAAAAAAAAGCGTTTGTATCGTCTGCTTCGTTCCTTTCCATCTCCATCTAACATGACAAACTTCCTCGCTGCTAGAGAAAATGCTATCATGCAAATCAAACTTGCTAAAACTTCGTTTGAAAACAACCTTATTCAACGTTCCAAAAGCAACCCCAAATTACTGTTTTCTTACCTCAAAAATGATAACAAAACTGTCCCTTTAAGATGTATCAGAAATGATGACAATACTTTCTCCCTTGATGATGTTACCATTGGTTCCAAGCTAAATCATTTTTTCTCTTCAACTTTCGTGTCTGCATCTTCTCGCAATCCTATTCCACCTGCAGCTGGCGTCATTCACTTCAGTATGACAGATTTTCTTTCCTCTGTCCTATCCCTTAAGGAAGACTTTTCTTCAGGCCCTGATGGCATTCCTCCTATTTTTCTTCGTAATTGTGCCAGTTCTCTTTCCATCACCTTGTTTCAAATTTTCTCCAATTCCATTCTTTCTAGTACCTTTCCTTCACGCTGGAAGGATGCTCATATCACTCCAATTCATAAATCGGGTTCCCCTTTTCTTGTTACTAAATACAGACCTATAAGTCTCCTCTCGTCCATTTCAAAAATCCTTGAACGGTTAATCTACTCTGATCTTTTTGATGAATGTTCTCAACTCAATATTCTTCCGGCCACCCAACATGGTTTCCTTCCTAAACGTTCTTGCCTCACCAATCTTCTCTCCACGTATGATCCCATTACCTAACTTATTGACGTTGGGCTACCATGTGGCCTTGTTTTCTTTGATTTCAGTAGAGCTTTCGATACTGTCTCACATGCTAAGCTTTTGTCCAAACTTATTACTTTCGGTTTTTCTCCTGGCATTATTTCCTGGCTTATCTCCTACCTACAACTTAGGGGGCAACGGGTCGTCCTTCGTGTTTCCTCCGCTCCTTGGCTTCACGTTACCTCTGGTGTTCCTCAAGGCTCCGTTCTTGGTACCTCCTGTTCAATATTTTCATCTCTAACTTACCTTCTGTTATTCGTTCTCCTAATGCCTACTATGCTGATGACTTAAAAATCTTCTCTGACTCTGTTTCCTGCAAATTACTTCAAGAAGACATCCAACATGTTGCGCACTATCTTTTTCATGCTGATAAATGTCACGTCCTTTACCTTGGGAATAATAATCTTCACTTTCCTTACTATTTTTCTGGCAAACCTATCACTCCAGTTACTAATCATCCTGCCCTTGGGATCCTTATCGATAATGCTCTAAATTTCAATCTTCAGACTGAAAATGTCATCTCCAAAGTCTTTTGTAAAGCCCATTTTGTACCGAAGCGTTTCTCCAACCGTACACCCTCCCTGTTTGCTATTTTATATAAAACCTTTCTCCTCCCAGTCTTTGGTTACTGCTCCCAAATTTGTCGTCCCTATAATCTTGACTCACTTAATCGTCTTGCAAACTGCCAACGTCGCCTTACCAAATGGAGTCGTACTATTCGTTCCTTACCTTATTCTGATCGCCTACGTAAACTTGGGCTTACCTCCATTCATAATCGTTTCCATCGTGGCGACATGATACTTACCTATCAATTATTCACCATCTTCTTGATGTGGACCCTGTTCTTTCCCTATTTCCAAATGTCAACTTCACTCGTGGCCACCCACTCTGTATTTCCGGCACTGTATCTCGGACTAAACTACGCTTTCACTTTCTCACGGAAAGGGTTGTTCAACCCTGGAACTCACTCCCTTAATCTGTTGTTGCGCTCCTACACTCAACGCTTTCAAACATGCTATGATGCTGTAGTTGCTTAACTTCTTTGGGGTTTGGGGGGGGGGTGCTTCGTGCACCGTCAATCTCTATTTCTATTTCTAGATGGAGAGCAAATTGTAATTTCCAAATAAAACACAGAATTGCCCCGTTTTCCCCCTTCTCCCTGTTTAATATTTTTTCTCTTTGAAGAGCATTTTTCCCCTAAAAAGGGAAAAATTTCCTTTAAGTGGAAGCACTGCCTGATGCAGTAGTGACCATGTTTATGTTACCCCATGTTCTATCTCTCGTTCAGAGTTGTACATCACACAGCTTATTAAAATAAAAACCAAGCAGTGCTAAGATAAAAACACGAACAACGTTTCGAAAATTTTCAATTTTCGTCATCAGGTATACTTAATAAAACTAAAGCATGGCAAATGCCACTAAGTCATCCTATGTAAAAGCATCATCGAATAAAAATAGAAATAAAATAAAACGGTACAATACCATCAATTTAAAAGGTTAAAAAACACCAATTTCACCTCTCAGAAGAGGCAGAAATGGCGGCCGAAATGCACCACCCAACCTTCGTCTTGGGGAAATCAAGTCGAATGGCAAGGTGTATGCAAATCGGGTCACGTGATTCAGGTTTTATCCATGCTTGGCGCTATGGGGGTTGCACAGTGTGCCTGAAAAAAGTGTCGAGCTTAAGTGTTTTAATTACAGGAAAAAATTCTTTCAGATATTTATTATCTGGCACTAAGTGGTTATGAACAGGTGGTTTATGCGTGTGGATGACAAGCGTTTCAAGATTAATACGTGCTCTAGTCTGTTTTTCTTGAAGCAAGATTTGAACCAATGCGGGGATGTGGCCAATTGCGTGTTTGTCAGTTGACTTGCCTGTTGCTAGGCAGTGTTGTACTAGTGGAATTGATTCGACTTTTAATTTGAAGTTTGAATTGTGGGATGCCATGCGTTCTTCAAGTTTTTGAAGGGATTGTCCTACATATGTAGCAGTACAGGTTGGTTCCGTATAGGGGATTCCATAAACAGTATAGCGTGTGGAAAGCATGTCGTCTGCTTTGTTATTTTCATTATTTGCATGGTGCATGGTCAGCTGCTTAATATTTTGTGGCTGTTTGAAACAAGTCGGATGTTGTTGATGCTAAGTTTTTCTTAAGGACTTCAGAGATGCCTTTGAAAAAAGGCAGAGCAATGAATTTGTAGGAGAAGATCCTTAACCCATTTAAAAAAAAACTCGCTGAGGGGAATCATACCACCCCCAATGCACTCAAAATTGTTCACGACCTGGAAGGATATCTAGTGCTACCAGGGTTTGAATTTGTTTCCTTTGATGTCGAAAAAATGTTTCCATCATTGGACCAACAGCTTATCATTTCGGAAATCTCTCGAAAATTAAATACTGAAGCCCCTCCCCCCTCGCTCATCAAGCTTGGGTGGGATAACGATACTTTTATCAGTACATTAAAATTCATTTTTTAGACCACCTTCTTTGAGTATGGAGGCAAATATTACCAACAAATCATAGTCATAGTTCTGAATGCAGTCGACAATAAACTTGTTGAAAAATTCCCACAAATAAAATATTACAATCGATACATCGGCGAAAGTTCAGCACTTCTACCTACACAACTTAAGTTATTAATCCTCGATTTTCTCAACAGCATCACTAAATCACCCACTTACACTATGGAGTCCTCTAAAAATAATGCTATCCCATTTTTAGATGTAAATGTCATCATTAATCATAATAGCCTAATCGAATTTACACACTTCAGAAAATGTATGCAGTTGACTAGCACCCTGCATTACAACTCCTATGTTGATGCCCACTACAAAAGTAATGTTGTAATCAATGAAGTTAAACGCATTGTCTCACACACTAATAATGCTGAATTATTGCAGCATGAATTCCAATATATCTTGCAAAATTATGTTGAGAATGGATTCCCACTCGAAAACGTCAACAAATTAATTTCAAAAGCATTGACCCCCAAAACATCCCCCTCCCCCAACTACAAATTTCATTGCTCTGCCTTACTTCAAAGGCATCTCTGAAGTCCTAAGAAAAAACTTAGCATCAACAACACCCGACTTGTTTCAAACAGCCACAAAAATATTAAGCAGCTGACCATGCACCATGCAAATAATGACAATAACAAAGCAGACGACATGCTTTCCACCCGCAATACTGTTTATAGAATCCTCTGCACGGAACCAACCTGCACTGCTACATATGTAGGACAATCCCTTCAAAAACTTAAAGAACGCATGGCATCCCACAAATTAAACTTCAAATTAAAAAATCGAATCAAATTCATTACTACGAAACTGCCTAGCAACAGGCAAGTCACCTGACAAACATGCAACTGGCCACACCCCCGCCTTGGACAAGGTTCAAATCTTGTTTCAAGAAAAACAAACTAGAGCACGTATCAATCTTGAAACGCTTGTCATCCACACGCATATACCACCTGTTCATAACCACTTAGTGTCAGATAATAAATATCTAAAAGAATATTTTCCTGTAATTAAAACACTTAAGCTCGACACTTTTTCCAGGCACACTGTACAACCCCATAGCGCCAAGAATGGATCAAACCTGAAACACGTAACCCGATTTGCATACACCTTCCCATTCGACTTGATTTCCCCAAGACGAAGGTTTGGTGGTGCATTTCGGCCGCCATTTCTGCCTCTTCTGAGAGGGAAATTTTTATCCTTTTAAATTGATGATATTGTACCCTTTTATTTTATTTTTATTTTTATTGTGATGATGCTTTTACATAGGATGACTTAGTGGCATTTGCCATGCTTTAGTTTTATTAAGTATACTTGATGACGAAAATTGAAAATTTTCGAAACGTTGTTCATGTTTTTATCTTGTAGCACTGCTTGGTTTTTATTTTAATAATCTGTTACCGTTCTTTTTTACTCCATTACATCACTCAGCCACTGCCAGCTGTACAACAACAAGTCGAAGAAGTGATCTTCATTGTCGTCATATACTATGGCCTACCTTAAAATAACGTACGATATAGGCCGTACAGGGCTTTGCTTAACAAATACACGTGAAACATATAATTCGTGCTGCGGTAAGCCGAGGCATGCTACTGTTCGTAACCTAATAAAAGTAGAAGGGAAAAAGCAATAAAACGGATGAATGAATCCTTTTTCCACAAGCAGCAGTATTAAACTGCCTTTGAAGAAGGAGTTTCGTTACTTTAAACCACGAAGGCCGACTGGTATATAAACTGCGTGTGTGGCCTCCCAGTTCATTGCAAGTTCGAGAAAGAATTGTGTACCAAATTTCATGTTTGTGCTCGATTTGCGAAAATGTGTTACTCCACTTAATGATTTCTGCTCGAGCTCTACAATAATAATGGCTCTGCCGACGAGAATACTGCAGTCATATAAGAATCGTGTTCAAAAGGTGCTGCTCGGTGTTAATACCTACATTTTAAGCTATACAAATTAAAAATCGGTTCATTGGTTTGATCTCTAGGTGAGAGCAAAAATTCTAACCCATTTGGCTTTCCGTGTCAAGAATATTGTAGTTACATTAAAAAAGATGTGAAAGAAACTAGGCCTTGTCCATACCTTTTTAAGCTATAGTACTTGAAAATCGGTTCAGTGGTTCGATCTCCAGTTGAGGGCAAAGAGGCCCAACAAAAAACATTGATGATTGCTACCCTGTGCTCTACAATAATAATTGTGCTACCGACGAGAATACTGCAGTCATATCAAACTCGTGTCAAAAAAACCTGGTCGGTGTTAATACCTACATTTTAAGCTATACAAAATGAAAATCGGTTCATTAGTTCGATTTCTAGGTGAGAGCAAAAGTTGTGGCCCATTTGGCTTTCCATGTCTAGAACATGGTAGTTACATTAAAACAGCATGCAAAAGGCCCTAGGCCTTGTCCATACCTACGTTTTAAGCTATAGAATATAGAACTTGAAAATCGGTTCAGTGGTTCGATCTTCATGTGAGAGCAAAGAGTTCCAACACGAACAACAGCAACAACAACAACAAATGGCCGAGCTGTGGATGCCGAACGGTTCGATTGTTCTCATTAAATTTGTAATGCAGTGAAATAGTTATGACACGACCCCAAATACCGAATTTCGTTGGTCTATGTCAATTCTGGGCGAAACCATAGGAGTTCAAAGTTTGACGTTTTACATGGAAGTTTATGCTGAGGCTTACATGGACCACTACTGAGGTCCTTGATACAGTTTAAGTGATTTAAGCTGATTTTGAATCATCCGAAAAGATGCTACCTAGATCCTTAATGTTACATTCATTCGTAAGCTTGGTTTGTCCAATGCTGTAAGAGAAGTGTTCATTTTTTCCACAAGTTGTAGGATTTTTCACTTATTTTCAGCAATAGGCAGCTACCAATTCTTAGACCAAATCTCAATATTTTTCGCAGTCTTACCATGAACTCTAGAAACAGAATAGTCATTCACCACTTTATACATTTTCACGTCGTCTTCCAATTTGGGGATAAAAATGCCTTCAGCATCATATTTCAGATGACTAAATATCTGTCGGACCAGACTGGTTACGTTTACCGGCTAGGAGGTTGAGTGTCCAACACAAACCCTCTGGCTGCGACCCGGTAGGAAAGATTTTATCCAGTTTAAAATATCGCCATTGAAGCCATAGTTGATGAACTTAAGAGTTTGGAATGAACCACGGAGTCAAAGGCTCTGGCAAAATCTATGTAAGCGATGTCAGCTGCAGAGCCAAAGCCATTGTCAATTATTCTTGTCCAGTTGTCCGAGCATTGTAAAAGGTATAGCATAGTGCTACGACCAGGTATAATTCCAAATTAGCCATTTGCCAGGATGTTAAACCTCTTAAGGTGTTTGAACGTGTGGTCACAAATAATCCGTTCCAAAATCTTACACGCGATGCAAGTAAGGGAGATAGGTCTATAGTTCCCGGGGGTAAGCCACACCCCCCTTTTATAGACTGGGAAAACACGTGCCATTTTCCAGATGCTTGGTACTTCATGGGAACGTATTGAAATATTAAAGACCACTGTGAGTGGCAGAAAAAGTTCGTCCTTGAGCTCTTTATAGAGCGTAGGGGTGAACCCATCAGGGCCAGTTGCATAGCTACTTTTAAGGGACCTCAGCAATGCAAATGCTGTGCCTGCAATATAAAATAAAATATTTTACATTTTATATTTTTATATATGGTGTTAATCGTGATTTCTGCATTTTTCAGCTATGGTTTACTGTGGAAGCCCTATATAGGTGGCAAAATGTTACATTTCATTAAAAAGTTTCCGAGCTGAACTTTATAAATATTTTAACTATCATCTGCAATGTAGTTTCAGGTAGTGTATAAACTTTATTTTTCCAAATTTTCGACATTCGTTTGTAGTAGGGTAAGAACACGATTGAGCTGTAGGTGCAAAGACGGAAGTGGTGTCATTACCCCCACTCATGATGTCAATGACGTCATTTTTGGGTTTCATCGATCTGGAGGATGGTGGGAAAGTGCTTTTTGCTACCTTTTTCCGGTTTTCGTCGATGTGGAGGATGGTGGGAAGTGACCCCCCCCCCACTTTTTCGTTTTCATAGATCGGGAGGATGGTGGAAAAGTGCCTTTTGCTACTTTTTTGCATACTTTTGCTACTTTAGTTACCACCACTTATGACGTCATAGCGGGGGTAATAAAGTCACAGGTCATGTGACTATGACGTCAAAGGGGAGGGGCGTGGCTATGACATTACCCCCAATTTTTAGTTTTTGTCGATCTGGAGGATCGCGGGAAAGTGCTCTTTGCTACCTTTTTGCATCCTTTTGCTACCTCTGTGACGTCATCACTCCTACTTATAACGTCACAGTGGGGTAATAATGTCACAGGTCACGTGACTATGACGTCACTGGGGACATGGCTATGACGTCATTTACTCCACTGTTTAGTTTTCGTCGATCTGGAGGTTGATGGGAAAGTGCCTTTTGCTAATTTTTTGCATTCTTTTGCTACCTCACAGTCCCCACTTTTGACGTCACAGTGGAGGTAATAGTACCACAGGTAGTGAGGCTATACGTCACTGGGATGATGTCACTAAAGGTGGAAAGGAGTCTCAGAAGTGCAAATACTTAATGAGCTTTCACATTACGATAAATTACTAATTCTTAACACTAGTTGTCCCCCAACGTAACATACGCCGGTCTACCTGATTCCCGCTGATTCAACTCGGCTGTAATAGTCAGGATTATTAAAGTAATAGTGTTTGTTTCTAATTGTTTGAGCGCATGTCCGTTTTCATTGTTGGCCGCTCGTCCTTTTTCTTTGTTACCGTGGCAAGAATGAGCCCGCTAGCCCTCTTGCTTATTGTTGAAGCTTCGTTTGTTTAATCCTCCCTAACAAATGCCTCCATCAAGTCTGCTCCTAAGCGAAATATACATATATATTGAAAAGGTGCAAATGCTTTCTGAGTTTTTTGCATTGTACGAATAGTGAAAATGCTTCATTATGGCCATCCAGCTTTAGGAAGTTTCGCATCATGGGCTAGCTCAGATGTCGCTCCTTTCAGATTTCAAATCCTCCATTTTATATCACTTTTTAAAAAAGCTATATCATGGATTCCTGTTCAATTATTCTCACCCACCAGAATTGGCTCTGCTTAATTTAGACACTTATAACAGCATACACAACATTACCTAAAAAAATAACGAAATCAAGTACACAACTGATGCTGGTGCCTCCTGGCAAAAATTGCTAGTAACTCCGGGTGCTTACGAAATCGAGGATTTGAATAAATTTCTCAAATCAGCGGTAGATGCAAATGGTCAAAACGAGGAAGCTATTACAAGTCTTCCGAATCTAAACACTTTAAGAACCAACTTGATAAGTACTGTTTAACCGCCATTAAGTGTTTAGGAGAAGGAAGGGGCTTCCGGACCCACTTACACCAACCCTGTGCAAAGGAAACGTGGCATCAAAACAGAAGTAAGGTATCAGAAAAGCTAAAGGTCCATTCATGGAGCCTGGGGAAGATGCTCAGGTCTTTTTACGAAGTTGAGAAGTATCGCTCGGGTTAAGTGTCATCTGAAAAGAGCCACAGAGGTGGTCGTGGCGGCCAAGTTGGAAAGTGAGTTCTAGGCTGGAACAACTCGCGCAGAAAAGTAGGCTCTATGACACTCCGACTTGAACTGCGGATGCAATAACTTAAAGGAATGACCGCGTGTAGTTGTGACCGGGCAGGCCTCGAAAAAAGGAAGGTCAGCACCCAGCACGCCTTGTAGAATACGGTATCTCAAGATGAGATCGGTCTTCAGTCTGCGCAGTTCCAAGGTGTCTAGATTGAGGGCAGTCAAACGCTTAGAATAGGGCAAATTCCCCATGCCCTGGAGGCGCTTTGTAAAGCGTCGTTGAACTGATTCGACTAGGTCAATCTCTTTCAACAGGGAGGGGGACCAGACTGGGGTTGCATATTCCAGAAGAGTCCTGACAAAGACCTTAAAAGCCCAAAGCTTTGTGTCATCGCTGCCCGAAGTAAAATATTGGTTGACAATAGCAAGGCGACGGAAGGCTGCAGCGGTCATTTTGCTGCAGTGTAAGGAAGGCTTGAGGTTGGAGGTGAATCAGATACCGAGATCCTGGATACCGTCAATTTTGGGAAGCATGTGGTTGTTTATAAAGTATGAAAAGTTTTTATTTGACGGGCCAATGTGGAAGGTCTGGCATTTGGTTTCTGAGAGGGGCAATTTCCAAGCAGATGCTCAGCTCAGGATACAGTTAGTAGTTTCCTGTAAAGATACCACATCAGCAGCAGCAATAATCTCTGAACTGATTTTCAGGTCATCGGAAAATTTGTAGCCTAGAACTGTGTCGGAATTGCATGACAAAAAGTAGGGGACCAAGGACGTAGCCCTGTGGTACCCCGCTAGTGGTTTTCATGGAGGAAGAAAGAGAGTTTGACACTGTGATACGCTGGGACCTGTCTGAAAGAAAGCTTGCAATCCAAGAGTGCAACTGCCCCGGATACCCAGCACTTCCAATTTAAGCAAGATGCTACGATGATTTACTGACTAGAAAGCTTTTTGGAAGTCAAAACGTATTACGTCCGCATTAATTCTGAGGTCGAGTGCACAAGTCCAAGAGTCGAGGGCCAACAACAGTTGGTACGTAGAATATCTTCCTGGAAGAAAGCCGGCTTTAAGAGGTTTAACTTTACTAAATGGTCGAGGATATTGTCTTTGATTATAGACTCCATGATTCGACAAGGGACGGACGTGAGTGCAATTGGGCGATAACTGGATGCTTGTGCAGCATCCCCTTTTTTAAAGACTGGAATAACAGTTGCAGTTTGCCAGACCGAAGGAAAGTGGCCAAGCTTAAAAGAGTGCGAAAAAACGAGAGGTAGGAAATTTCATTCGCGATCTGTTTATAAAAATACGCCAAAACTCCCCGCCGAAAATACGCCAAAATAAAATTATTTATAAAATCACCGGTATAAATAATTACCAATCCGAACTACGGATTATCCTTTGCTGGCGACAAGACTTGGCTCCAGTCTTCGGCAACTATGTGAGAAGTCGAGAAAGTCAAAATACCTTCGATATTATGAGTATCAATACTATTTTCATATACGTCAATACCATAGGCAATTCTTACCTAAACAGCAACACTCACCCCACTTTATATTCCTTTTATCCCAATTCCCCTCCCGGTTTCAAAATCATAGAGTCCCTCATAATTTAATTTATCTCCCAGTTACTACCAACTTAATCAGAAATATAAGAGTTTGGCTGACGTCTCAGACTAACGAGCCGTTGGATTTAAACGGAGAAACACTAATGGTGCGGCTTCATTTGAGATCTAAAAATAAAAAAAACAGATAAAATAATCATGTTTGGAAAAAAGGGAAAGGACTCTTTCTTAATTATTCTAATAATAAAAAACAAACGGTTTAATTTCTAAAAACAAATCTTTCGTCAAATTTATAACAACACTCAGAAAATGAGCGTAGTAGTAGATTACTTAAAACTCAAAGAACCTTTCGTGTATGATTCCTCCGTCGAATCTTACACCTATCATGCATAGAATCTTATTGTTGGCACTAATCTCTACAACGTAAATTCAGAAATCCTCATACATGTCGACAACCAACATATATTTCTACACGTTGCCAACAATTACCTCCTGATTAAAGGGAGGCTGCTGAAGAACGATGACTCGGCTTATGCTGACACTGATGAAGCTAGTCTTATTAATAATGTTCCCATGTTCCTGTTTTCTAAAATTAAATACCATCTAGGTGATAAATAAGTTGATAAGTTAAATTATCCGGAGTTCGATACTTTAATGAAGGGACTGCTCACTTATGGTTCGGTGGAGCAACCGGCTTTGCTCGGCCAGTGCTGGGCACTGGATAATGCAGCTTCCGTCGATGCTGAACTAACCAACAATGCAGAATTCAAACAGTGGCACACGTCCATCATCGTTGAAACAACATCCAAGGGAAGCTTTACCTTTGCCATCCCATTGAAACACATCACGGGATTTTTCGAAAATTACGTTAATCTAATCTATGGAACTAAACACGTGGTCACCCTCATGAGAGTTAGTGATACAAATGCCATCTTCAAAGCAGCGGCTGTGGCCAATGGTAAAGTCGTTCTGAATAGCATTAGCTGGCACGTTCCCCATGTCGTGGCCTCGGACGAGCAAAACTTCAACTGTACATTCTCATCGACCACGGAGTGGCAGTAAATTTGGGATATAGGCACTGGCATTACGATACCTGCGAGCTGCCGCAAAATACCAGCTTACTTGGCGCGTGCTGACTACTTCCGTAGTCGAGAAACCAAGGTGGATAGTTCAAGCTTTTCAAACTAACAGACAGGACTCTTTAGTTAAAAACCCGGGTGTGTTTGATCCCTGCAGTCTGCATGCTCACGTGACTCTAAATTCCAAGCGTTATCCGTGTCTCGATTTGAATTCTAATTTTGCAACTGGAGAGTATGTCGGCTTGTACAGAATGGCACAGCAATTTAGACAGCTTTGCTACGACACTAACGACTTGAGTTTCGACTTGCGACTTGCTACAGTTCAAAAAAGCTTACCCTCTCGTGGTGTTGGATTGTTATAAACAGTCCGAGCGGACTGTTCTCGACGATTGCATTTCAGACAAACCAAAAAACATCGAACGTTACATCGCTCAAAGACTTCATTTTAGTGCTGATATTTTTATTGCAGTCAGTCCTGAAAAAGAATTCCAAAACAAGTGGCCAGAGACAATGCAAATTTATGAATCCTTTTCCTATGAGTTAAATTTGAAACACATTTACGAAAATCACGTTAGCACTGACATGTAATTTTCGGACTATAAAACGTTGTGTAGAACGTGTTAAAAAAAGCCTTATGGGTTTTTTCGATTAACAAAACGTTAAACGGTGGAAGAAATAGACGTTCGTTTTTACCTATTAAACAAAAGAATGGAAACGAAACGAGAAATTACAAAACTCAAAAGACATTTAACTAAAAAGTTTTAAAATCAACGTTTGGGTGAGAGAGAGCAAGAAGAATTGCTACAAGAATTTTTTAAACCGGTAGTAAGCACTCTTAAGCCGACAGTTGGTGCTATAAACCAACATCGGTCGGTGTGTAAAAACTCAACCCACGCAAACTACACTTATTAACTTACTTCCTATTTACAAAGACGATGAAACTGACGAGGATGATGATTAAGATGCATTGGGTTTATTGCCATTTCCTTCTGAAACTGTTACTCCTAGTATGAAGACCCCTCTCAATTTCAGTATCGCCGAATATTCAATTCCAGCTCAAGCTCCTATATTGCGAATTCCTCCCGAGACCCAAACCGAATACGCCTCTACGAGCACCGGGCCTAAACTCACCCCTTCATAATCTGCGATACAACATAGACGCATTTCTACCCTGCCAGAACTCCCTAACATAGCCACTCTAAGGTCCCTCGATAGTTTGTTACCTGGTCAGAATATTGGAGACACTGCTAAAAATTTCTTGATAACATTTTTCGAAAATCCCAAGAATGCTGACCCAGTATTCGGGCTGACACTAAAAAAGGCGAGCTGACCTTCGGTAATAAAGTGGTTAAAATTTTTTAGAATGACGTAATGGTCGAGGAGCAGCAATACGTGGGGAGATGGAGGCTTTAGAATTTGCTAGTTTTCACAGATTTGAAAGAAACCTCCCTCACGCCGGAAGTTAAAGCAGCTTACGTGGCCATGTTAAAAAATACTGACGCTATTTATTGAAGCAATGACCAGGCTACTCGTAAACCCAAATCTAATCGTAGCACCAAGTACAAGTCTATTATCACTCCGATTTGGGAAGACATGAAATCGAAGAAAAAAAGGACAGGCATGATTAAAAAAGCTAGTTATTTTTGCAGAGTCGACTATAAATATTACGACGATCCTAATGACTTCATAAAGAGACTCAGGCTTTTGCACAAATCTACTTTGGCCGGTCACAACGCACATAGAAATGAGATAGTCAAAATATTTTCAGACGTGCAGCAAAGACAAATCATAACTGCTCGGGAAAAAGGGGTGGCTTATAACAACTTAGTTTCCGGTTAAAAAAATGGTATATACATAAAGAACCATGGAAACAAAAAAAATATCAAGATGAGGCATTGTGTCAAATGTCAACGTCACACTTCTAACAGTCCCGAACCGTCTGTTATTATTACCGCAAAAAAATAATCGACAGATGGAGGTTGTATTTTGCGAGGTATGCAGGACGAAAAGAGCTTCCTTTATTAAGTTTGGGAAAGGAATCATAAACAAGATCATAGATAAGTTACCACTCGAATTGCATTTACCGGGTTACCAGTACTGTGGTCTGGAAACTAAACTGGAAAAAATATTGGCTCGAGGAGATACGGGAATTAATACACTAGAAGAGGCGTGCAAAGAACACGATATCGCTTACTCCGAGAGTTCGGATTTGAGTTCGGGCCCGCTGCTGATGAAGCCCTCATTTCGAAAGCTCAAAGAGGGAGAGATGATCCTTCTCTGGCATAGAGGGAAAAAATAGCCGCTTCGATCGTTAAGAAAATCATGAAAACGAAATTTTGGTTCGGAATGAGAAGTAAAAAAATGGATCAACTCGTAAAAGAACTTCACAAACCAACCCGAAAATTTTCTCCTAGACGGAAAGTGATTGTACTGATCGATCGCAGGCTGACTTGGTGGAAATGATACCGTACGTTAATTTAAATAAAGGATTTAACTATATACTAACCTGCATTAACGTCATGTCCAAGTTTGCTTGGGCCATTCCGCTTAAATCTAAATCAAGCATAGACATTACCAAAGATTTCAGGAAAATACTCGTGGTTACAACACCCCCTAAAAATTTACAAATCGATTTAGGTAGCGAGTTCTACAATAAAGAATTCAAAGCCCTATTTAGGCGTCACAACATTCACAT
Organism: Lithobius niger; assembly: GCA_023313725.1. NCBI lineage: Eukaryota > Metazoa > Arthropoda > Chilopoda > Lithobiomorpha > Lithobiidae > Lithobius > Lithobius niger. Next base: position 86,638 of record JAHWFP010227537.1, read on the forward strand.
GTACTCTATATACTCTGAGAAGAAAGCGAGTGTGGTAGAAAGTTTCAACAGATCGCTGAAAACTCGAATGTGGAAAAGGTTCACTAGACAAGGGAATTACGAGTGGATGCATATTATCGACGAGTTAGTTTCCAATAACAGTAAGTAACGCGCTTCACTCCGCCACAAAACTAAAACCGTGGGAGGTAACCAAACGTCACAAACCTTTGTTGAGACGAACTAGTACTAAACAGTTGTCAAAGAAACCCAAATTTGCTGTAGGAAACAAAGCCAGAATTTCTAAAATTAAGAAAATTTTTGATAAAAGGCATTTGCAAAATTTTACTAACGAAGTTTTCACGATCCGTAAAGTGCAAAAAACTGATCCGGTAACTCATCTTTTAAAAGATGAATCGAGTGAACCGGTGCTCAGAGGTTACTACGAACAGGAAATTCAAAACATTCTAGTTCCAGATTTATTTCTCATGAAGCGAGTATTCCGTTTTACTTCGGTAAATCGAAGGGCTACGATTCTAAATTTAATAGTTGGATAGATAATATTACCGGTCTAAAATGAAATGGTCCTCGTAAAAAATTTGTATCCTTCCACCTTTTTGTTCGTCAATATTTAAAAAAGATAACAAATTTTTGTTCCTGAATATTAAAAAAAGAATAAAAAATTTAAAGGTCTCATATTTTATTCCTCGTTATTAAAAAAAGATAAACTATTTCTCTTTTCAGAAATGGAAACTAAAACCGTTTTCACCTGCAATTTATTGCCGAGAAACTTTCCATACACAGCATCTGCTGCGAAACCATCTTCGTTCGAATCACTCCTTCGACTTGGAAAAATGCTCTTGTTTTGCAGACCATTTACCCGATTCTCTCAATGATCATTGTCTTTCACTAACGCAAGACCTTTGTCACCGAAGATACGAAATGCCACTGACGGAGGATTTCGGTGATCCACTTCGATTCTTCCTATCTACACACATGGCTTTACAAAATCTGTTGGTAATTTGTCTAGAGCAGACGGTTAATTGTAAGGTCCAGCTTTGTTTGGGAATCGAATTTTTTCGAGACTGGTTTTTGGTCCAGTATTCGGAATTATATACCTGAACGACATTCCCGCTGTATTGAACGAAGCATTCCGCAAAATTCAAGAATACATCGACATTTATGCCGGGTGAGGAAGTGGTTGGGCCATAAAACGAATCACCAACTTGATCATCATAATTGCGGAGTATCGACCGATGCGAGCTTTGTCATATATTCCACTCCCTAGAAAACTTGAGGCCAAGGCGAAATCGGTGGTAAACGTTCTAAATCTAAACGACGCAAACTGTTTTCTTTACTCGACGCTTTCATCGGGTTTGGGGTTGGATAGTATTAACCCTGAAGATTATGAAGACCTCAAAGACATGCTCGACAATAGCTCTCTGTCTTACCCGACCAAGTTCGAAGAAATTGAAAAGTTTGAAACGCTGAACGATCTTTCGATCAACAATGTCGGTTTTAATGAAGATGAGGGATTGTACCCGCTCGGAGTTTCCAAGAACTATTATGGACTACCAATCGACCTTCTCTCATTGAGTGTCGCGGACAACACCCTTCACTGCACCATTTTGGACATCGCTACGTTTTTACGTTATCAAGGCTCGTGGACTCACGCCAAATACCATTGCCGAAAATGTTTCGCAGGATTTTGAATGAAATGGATGCTTTTAGTTCACCAAAACGAATGTGTCGACTCCTACCTATCCACACCACTCAATCCAGACCATAGACGAACTCGACCACCCGAATTCATTGATCGCGCCTTGCAGCTTCGGTTACGTCGTGATCTATCAGAATGAGGAGATCGTTAATCGTGACTACTATTTGGGAGAAGATGCGGTGGAAGTTTTTTATAAACGCATGAAGAAAGAAGCGCGTAATTATAACGAGTTGTTGAAAAGGATACCTTCCCTCAATCTTTCCCCAGCTGAACAGGCTAGTTACGAAGTGGCTAAAGCTGTTACTATTGTGGAAAACCCTTCCCCTTTTTGATTTCAAAAGAAATGACAGACTGGCAATGCCATCGGGACTTATATCCCTGGCACCCAAGGTGATAAGGCGGTCATTCCCTTTCCTTCCCACCCCTTTTCCCTTCCCAACCCCACCCCCATACCACCACTTCTATAACTGCAACCTTGACGCTGGTGGCGAGGCTTACTCCCTGACTGAATATACAAGTATTAAAAAACCCGATTCAAATTAATTTAACCAAAAAAGCTATAAAAATAGACTCGGATTTTTTGCAGTTAAATTGGGGAAACCAATAGCAGTATCAACCAAAAAATGTAGCAAAAGATACTATTCCACCATCCTCCAGATTGATGAAGAGCAGACCCACCAGAAGTGACGTCATACCCACCGGAAGTGACGTTGTAGGAGATATCAAGACACTTTCCCCACCACCCTTCACATCGATGAAAAACAAAACAAAAATAGGAAAAGACACTTTCCCTCCAAATTGACGAAAACCAGAAGTGAAGCCCCCACTTTTCATTACGTGACCGGAAGTGCCGTCATTACCACACTTTGATCACGTGACCGGAAGGCGGGTCACTTCCCACCCCCTCCAGATTAACGAAAAAAAAGTAGCAAAAGGCACTTTCCCCGCCATTCTCCAGTTCAATGAAAACGAAAAAGTGGGGGAATGGCGTCACTTCCCACCTCCTCCAAATTGACGAAAAAAAGTAGCAAAAGACACTTTCCCACCATCCTCCAGATCAATGAAACGAAAAAAAGGTAGTAAAAAGCACCTTCCGGCCATCCACCAGATCGATGAAAATCGGAAGTGATGCCATTACCCCCACTTTCCATGAGGTGACTGGAAGTGGGGGTAATGACGTTACTTCCCCACCCTACTCCAGATCGATGAAAACGAAAAAATGGTAGCAAAAGGCACTTTCCCACCATCCTTCAAATCGATGAAAACGAAAAAAAGGTTGCAAAAAGCCCAATTTTACCTGGGGGAGGTCAAAATTGGTTTCTATTGCCTAAAGAAATATACACTACCTGTAAATTTAATTGCATTCAGTTCCTGAGTGCTGTTTACCCTGGAGGATTTTTAATTCTAGCGATACGCCCAGCTCATCCGCCTATCTGCGCATGCGCAAGCATATGCAGACCCTCCATAAATAGTGCTATGGCAAAAGCCAGCCTTTTCCTCTCAATATGTCAGTCATGTGGTGACTCAAGAGGGGAGGTTGGGTGGTTATTTACAGGTAGGGTATATTTTCTTTAGGCAATAGAAACCAATTTTGACCTCTCTCAGGTAAAATTGGGCTTTTTACTTGCCAGTCAGAAAATATCCACTACCTGTAAATTTAATTGCATTTACAGTTGACCTCGTCAGTATAGGTGGCGGGCACCATCATGACGGGTTCCCAAGGGCGTGAGCTGGGTCCCTGAGATTGTATTGGGGACAGGATGATGGAACAGAATACTGTTGCACATTCTCAGTAGAAAGAGCCGCAAGGGCAACTGCAGTGGAAAGATTTTCATGAATATATATAAAAAACAAATGGAAAAGAGAATTCCCTTGGTAATAATGAGTGAAGTTGATTGAAGATTTGATATTGAGATTTAAGGTGTGGTCGAAAAAAGGAATGTCCGGTCACATAGAATTTCCTGTAGAGAATAACATGTGTAGGGTCATCCAGCCAGGATCCAGATGAGATTGTTTTAATGGAAATTCTGTGAAGTGATTATGGTCTGGAGGTGAATGAAAACGAATAGCCCTTTGCTTTAGATCTGCAGGTGATGCATGGTAGTTGGCAGGTGTGTTGGAGATAGAGTTTTCTCATTTCACTTTTAGCGGGTTGAAAGTAGGGCGCGTTATCCCATTGCCGTATTTGGTGGGCAACATATTTTTCAGGAGGCATAGCCTGATTCGCCCTGATCCACTCTTAAGTGATGGCACAGTGTTCTTGACGCATGAGGTCAGGGAGTCTGGGTGGTGTAGATGGTGATTCGTTAGAAGTTGGTTTGATGATGGTTGAACCAATCAGAAGTTGTAAGGGGGTTGAAGTGGTTTGGGTTGAACGATGTGACCGTGTGATTTTAGGTCTGATTGGGGGTTGAGGCCAATGAATCTTGAAGATTGGTTGGCATTGGACAGTGTTTGGAAGTGGTGATAGTCGTCGGAATCTGGAATCCGCTAGTTCAACTTTTCGACGGAGGTGATTATTACTCGCTGTTAATTCTCGATCTTGAGTTTGTAGGCGGAAATGATTTTTTCAGCGTTTGCAAGTTTCTGTTCCAGGTGTTGGATATGAGATGCAACGGGGGCACAATTTTTCCTAAGGCGAGATTGATCTTTAATATTAAAGTCAAGACGGTGACGAATTGCTTTCCGCAGAACTGACGAGTCGCTGAAGTGTGGGTGTTCAGAATGTTTAGATGGTGTGGAGTCAAGTCCAAACGATGTGTCATGATCAACTGCAGGCCCTGTGATTCGAGCAATGGCAGCGTTAGTTTTTGCAGGTGAAACTGTGGCAACAGGTTTAGAATTAGGCTCCATTGCTGAAGACAATTTAGGAGTTGATGAAGGGTTGGTGGAAGTTGCGGATGAAGTGGAGGTTGAGGTGGGGGTTGAGGTCATCCAAAGTGGGGGTTGAGGTCATCGTCGAGTTTGTAGAGGTCAACATGCGATCACGAGCTTTCTTTTCCTTAATTTGTTGAGAACGTTTTTTGGCCACACGGTTCTTCATACAAATGAGAGGCCAATCGTGGATAGGTATGGTGAGGCAAATCTTACACGAGTCGGTGTCGAAGTCACACTTCCGGTGAGATTGGCACGCAGTGTGAAGGTCGTAACGGGCTCTTTTTGAAACAATTGCGGTGCAAGTGCAGGTGTCGGGAATTCGTGCGAGATCAGGGTTCCATCCTCGAATGGGGGTGTTGGACTTGCTGCCACGGAGCTTGGGTGGCATGTTTTAAGAGGCTCACACCGGATAACGTGAACAACGTTCAGGATGTGATGAACGCGTTGAGACAGGAAAGAGGGCTGTGCTGATTGGTGGGTTGACGAGCGAACCGAGGTACTGTGTTGATGGATGAGGACAGGCAAGGTGAGCGTTGACTAGGCCAATAGGTTGAGGGAGCGACGTGGTCGGTTGGCAGCAGGTCGTTTCGCGCGAACGGACAGAAGTCTGTGGTGTTTCACGAAGGAAGGGCCCGGAGTGGTGAGAAGTTCCAGAAACTGTGGGTGTAAGGTTGAATGCAGGTTTTGAAATGTTCAGTAGTGACAGGTTAAATCCGTGTTCTGGAGGTAGTAACGGAAGAATGTTGTTACTGTGTAGAGCAGGTGGAAGCAAAAGATGGGAACATGCGTTCGAGTGAAGGTGGCACACATGAATAACTGTCGAGAGTCAGTTAATGGTTCATGAAGTTCAACCTTGGTTGACAAGGTCAATACGTTAGCCTGGAGTTGGGGCCGAGAGGCAGCATCATGTGTGTGGGAAGCGGGCAGTTGTGGAAGAAGGGCCGTAGGTGTGCAACGGTCCTGAAGAGGCCGATTTGATGGATTAGTAGCCTTGTTGAATTGGAAGATTGTAAAGCCACTGATGATGATGGATCGAGGAGTGAACATCATTGCCAACCTGGCTGCATCAGTTTTCATGGCTCGGGGTACTTGGGCTTGTAAGGAGTCTTCGTAAGGGTCGGGCGATTGCCATTCAATGGTGACCAGGTGTAGAGTGTGGCGACGTGCTTCAAGGGCTAGTGCCGTGTCAAGCTGTCAAAGGATGGACGATTGTTGAGAAGACGATGTAAATCCAATGAAGATGAGGTTGAGTGCCGTTTCTCCTTATGGGGACGAGTGAGCAGGTAGAATGTGTCTGCGAGAACCGTTGACAGGAGATGCATTCCATTCCCGTACGTAAGAGGCATCATGTGTTGATGGGGGGCACCGATGGTGACAGGGTTGGTCTTGTAAGAAATTTGTTAGATTGCTCCTCCATGAAGCAATGAGTCATAGGTGGAAGTTCATTATGTTGATGCCGGGATGTGGGTGACGAGGATCCATGGGAGGGTTAGACGAAGTTGGAGGAGCTAGACGAAATTGGCGTTGACCGTATGGAATAGGTGGTTGTGGATTGTAGAGTTGTTGCCGAGGTCGACAGTCGAACCGGTGAGAGGAACATAATGATGCACGGGTTTTTGAGTAGTTGTCACAGCGAAGATGAGGGGCAGCAGGCCCGTTGACAAAGGGTTAGAATGGCTGCTAGAGACGAAAATGAGGGACAGCAGGCGTTGATAGAAGGTTGATTGGCCGTCACAAGCGAAGATAAGGGACAGCAGGCACGTAGATAAAGGGTTGAAATGGCTGCTACAGACGAAAATGAGGGACAGTAGGCGAGTTGACCATGGGTTCGAATGGCTGCTGGAGACGTAAATAAGGGACAGCAGGCATTGGGGGGGGGGAGATGAGGCTAGATGGCGCGCATTGATAGAAGGTTGAGTAACTGTTACAGCGAAGATGAGGGACAGCAGGCTCGTTGACCATAGGTTCAAATGGCTGCTGGAGACAAAAATGAGGGACAGCAGGCGTTGATACAAGGTTGAGTGGCCGTCACAAGCGAAGATAAGTGACAGCAGGCACGTAGATAAAGGGTTGAAATGGCTGCTGCAGACGAAAATGAGGGACAGCAGGCGAGTTGATAGAAGGTTGAGTGGCTGTTACAGCGAAGATGAGGGACAGCAGGCTCGTTGACCATGGGTTCGAATGGCTGCTGGAGACTTAAATGAGGGACAGCAGGCGTTGATAGAAGGTCGAGTGGCTGTCACAAGCGGAGGTGAGGGACAGCAGGCACATGATTGAAGGTTATACTGGCTGTTTCAGACGAATAATCAGGGACAGCAGCTTAGAATTGATGTGCAGAAAAGGAAGAATTCAGGTGGGAAGCATGTCGGTCCGACAAGGCTGCGGCGATAAAAGCAGTGAAAGTGGCGAAAGCGATGCAAGTGACGCCATCTTGGATGAAAGTGACAAAAGAAGTGAAAGCGGCGAAAGCGATGCCAGTGATGTGACGCCATCTTGGATGAAAGTAACGAAAGAGGTGAAAGCGGCGAAAGCGATGCAAGTGATGTGACGCCATCTTGGATGAAAGTGACGAAAGAGGTGAAAGCGGCGAAGGTTTATGAAAGTGATGAGCGGCAGAAGACGGTTGCAAGTTGCGTAAAGCGACGGGTAAAGCGACGAAACTCGGCGATAGAGAGCAGGGGATTCTAGTTAGGTGGGGAATGCAGTTGCCGATGGTCGATAAGCAGAAGTCGTAGAGGCGCCGAACAAGCGGCAGTCACGACGGAGAGGCGACACGATGCGGGGAACACACGGAGGTCAGCCGAAGAGGTCGATGAATAACGGACTGAAGGTTTCATCTTGGGTTTCCGACGAGTGCTCACGGGTACGGGATGAAAGTGCCGTGAAGGACTATCGACGAGAATATGGGTGACAATGGATTCGGCGCCATCTTGGACTTTCGATGAAAGCAAGGTGAAAGATGAAAGACTTTTGACGAATGTATCAGGTGAAGAAAGTGACAGGCAATCGACGAGTGGTCTTTTGGTGAAAGGCTTTCAATGAGAGGCCACATGGACGAGAGGTTTTCACGTTTGATCTTCAGAACGAAGGACTTTCGAGAGATTCTTGTGATGATCTTCAAGTGTAGGCAGGACGAAGGACTTTCGACGAGAAAGGTGATGGTCACCAGGCGTAGGCTTCTTCATGGTGAGAGACGGATGTAAGACGAAAGCGAAAGATGAAAGTGAGGAACCAGGGTAACAGCGTGCGTCGCGGACGAGCGCTGGAGGAAAAGAGATGGCTGGCTTTCGCTATAGCACTATATATGGAGGGTCTGCATATGCTTGCGCATGCGCAGATGAGTGTATGAGCTGGGCGTATTGCGAAAATTAAAAATCCTCCAGGGTAAACAGCACTCAGGAACTAAATGCAATTAAATTTACAGGTAGTGGATATTTTCTGACCGGCAAGTAGAAAGCACTTTCCCACCATCCTCCAGATCGATGAAAACGGAAATGATGTTATGGCCCCCACTTACTTTGATAACATGACTGGAATTGGGGGTAATGATGTCACTTCTGTCTTTGCACCTACAGCTCAATCGCGTTCTTACCCTACTGTTTGTCTTCTAGAGGTTAGATTTAAAAGACCTAAGGGCTTCTTCGAACCTGAGGCCAATGCAGATGCGATATACCATATGTTACTTTTCCTTGCAGCAGTGCAGCAGCTGCAGTAGTTTCCTAAACGCCTATGCTATGTAAACGTTGTTGAAAACCAATTTCTTGTTGATGTGGTGTGTTGATAACATTCCTTTGAAGGGCTGAACCATTCGGAACTTGGCGGCTCCTTTTACCAGTTTTGGTTTTTATATAACCTTGTAACTGTTCACTTCCTCCGACATTATGATAACCGTTTAAACTGTTATTGTTGTATCGTTATTATTTATCATGAATGTTGAATTTCGTATTCTATTTTTTTCCTATTTAATGCTTGTTAGGATTGTTGACTTTTAGTATTTTTTCTGTTTTTTTTTCTGTTTTTCATGTTAAATGAAAGAAATTTCGAAAGGTTTGCCTCTGTGAGAACTTTTTTAACACCAGTAATTGTTTGTATTTGAAACCTTGAGTACAACACGTGTGAGGTACACTCTTACATAATATAGCCACCATGTAGCTTTATTCTGTTATTCAGGTGTATTCTCTTACTGGAGTCTGTTACCATTTTCCTATCAAACGTGCATGTTATTGTGATATATGTGGGTAGCTCCACATGAATATTGCTGAATAGCATATGTTCTCCTTACCTACCACTAGGAGCAGTATTGTCCTGGTACTAATTAACTATGTATGGTTGCATTGCATCTTGGGTATCAAGGTGCATCATGGTTAGGTAATAAAGGCTATATAATGTAACAGCCAGCAGTGACACCTGCTGCCTGTCACTACTCAGAACTACTTGCTAGTTGTCACTTCTTTCTTCACACCTTAGGGTGTGGGTGGAACCCTAGAGTATTAGCACATATGCTACATTGGCGACGAGGGTGCTTACAACTAAACCTTCTAATTAATTCTAGGGCTTAACGGCTGAGGCGGGAACACCCAGGCTTGGGGAACCTGGCCATTTTCTAGAATTAAAAAATTGTTAAATGACAATTTGCCTCCAAATTCAGTAGGCTACTAGTAACTTGAGTTCCCAGGATTTTGGCAGGTCTTGGGTAGCGGGTGAAAGTAGCCTGAAGATTTCAAGTTCTGTGCTTCAACAACGTCTGGCCAAAACTTGGAGAAGGATGGACTGGATTGCCGGATTTCTGATAATTTGGACAATTGTCAGAGAAGGTATTTGGTAAAGAAGCCCGTGCTGCAAAAGTTTTTCCCACATTTTGAGGACCCGATGGCATGGTGTCAGGGGCAATGTGGAATGTTGCGGGCGGGTTAGGGGTAAAATCAGGCAGTCAGTTTGTAAATTTTGGTAAAAGTCAATAGTAATAGGATTGCTAAATTGTTCTTTTGCAGGGTTAAATGTTTCAGTAAGAAATGTGAACTCTGTAGCCTATTTACAACTCAGTAAATGGTGTTTGCTATTGAAGAAAGCAAATAGTGAATTTAGATTACTGTTCTGTAATTTAGTGATTTGCTGTGTTAAAAGCTAAGATTCAATTATTGCACAAGGAAGAATGTAAAAAATAGCTGGGCTGAGGTATCTATATAATTTATGAACCAGTGAGAGGTTTATTTAAATTGGTTACATTTAAAAGGTGGAATTTACGACTCCATTTTTGAGTGACATAGCTGTCACAAAATTATTAGCCTAGGCTGTTTTATACATTTTTTTTGGATTTTGAAAAATAGCTAGAACACGCAAGTGATTTCAAATTTAACGTTAAAATTAATTTAAACTTAGTGGGGAGATACCATTTGAATGTGGTTTAAACTAGTTTTGTTAATTTTTCTTGCGCTTATGAGCGATGAAGATATAACCTTTAAAAATTCAGATGGAACTGAGGTAGCAAGACGGCTAAGTTATAGTTCTACTTCTAGTTCCGATTCCTGGGGTACAGTTAATAGTTTAAACAGTACTTTGAGTGGTAAGCAAGCCATTTTAGTAAATTTATCTAACATGACTGCTACCAAGCCTCATAAAAGGTTTGACGAGTTTGACTCGGCTTTAGAAACCTAGACTGTTTATTACGAAAGATTAGCAAATCATTTTAGTGCATTTGATATCCCAGATGATAAGCAAGTTCCAATTTTCTTGGCTAGTGTAGGATGAAAAACTTATGGTTTGTTGCGCAATTTGTGTGCACCCATAGCGCCTACAACCAAGACTATGGACGAAATAAATACTTTACTTAAGGACAATTTAGACCCAGCCCCAAGTTTTATTGCGGAGCGGGTAGCCTATTTCAAAGGAGAACGTTACCGGGGGAGTCCGTTGCAGCTTATATAACTGAACTCAAGCGCTTAACTCTTAATTGTGATTATGGTGACTTTTTGAAAGATGCTTTACGCGACAGATTTGTTGCGGGCATTAAAAATGTGAAAAAGCAAGAGAAGCTGATGTCAATGGATCCGGCATTGGTCACTTTTGATGAGGCCTGTAAAATAGTTCTTGCTCAAGAAAGAGCAGAACCCAATGTTTCAGGGTTTCAAGCTTCATCTACTCATCAAGTAAAGAGTAAGTGTCCTGCTAAGTTTAAAAGTATAAAACGTGCTACTGTTGTGGATACGAGAACCACATCTGTCCTGAGTGCAAATGGAGGAAATCAATTTGCTCAATTTGTGGGGAGGTGTGACATCTTAGGCGTATGTGTAAGTCAGGAAACCCGGGCGACACAAGCACTGCGACCTCCACTTCTTTTAAGCCAAAAATGGCAAACAGTGACGGTAAACGAAAAAACCATAAGTACTCTAAAAAGAGGGCACACTTAGTAGTTGAGGAATCGGCAAATTCCGATTCGGACGCCACTTGTCAGGAGTCAGATAAGAGTTTGAGCTCTAATATTCATACTATGACTTGCTCGCATGTTAATTCTAATAAATGGATTGTACTGTGCGAGTTAAACGGTCACAAATAACCACTTGAAGTAGACTCGGGTTGCGATTCAACTTTGATATCCCTTGGTTGGTATAAGACTTATTTTCCTAATGTTAAGTTAAGCCCTACTTCCATTACGTTAAAGTCTTGGGTGGGCGAGGTAGTAAGACCTCTAGGAGTAATTAAGCTTAACGTTAAATTAAATGAACAAACTGAAACCTTTTGTGCCATTGTTGCACCAGGTAATCAGTCTGCCCTTCTTGGGAAAGGCTGGATTCAAAAGTTCAACCTAAGCCTTAGTCAGTTCTTCAATTTGCAGGTTAATGGTCCTGAATTTGTAACAGAAGATGTGAAGCTTGTTACTGATGATGTCATTTTTTCTTGTTTCCTCGACCTGTTTTCCCCAGGTCTTGGAAAGTTAAAAGATTACAAAGCCAGTATTAAGCTTAAACCTGGGGCCAAACCTAAATATTGTAAAGCCCGACCCGTTCCTTTAGTAGTAAGGGGAAAGGTTGAAGCTGAAATCGACCGCACGGTTCGGGAGGGGATCTTGAAACCAGTTGACTGTTCCGCCTGGGCCACGCCTACAGTACTTGTGTTCAAACCTAACGGGGACGTTAGGATAATAGGGGACTATAGCGTAACGGTCAACCCATAGTTGGTAATTGATTACTTCCCCGTTCCGCGTGCGGAAGAATTGTTTGGAAAGCTTTCAGGGTGTGACAAATTCTCGATTATTGATCTATCTGACGCTTTCCTGCAGGTAGAACTCGATGAAGATTCTAAACCCGCCCTTACCATCTCAACTTGTAAAGGGTTATTCCAGTGGCCGAGAGTCCCTTTTGGATTGGCAAGTTCACCGGGAATTTTCCAGAAACGTATTGAATACGTATTAAGGGATGTACGCGAGTCACAACCCTTTAGTGATGACATTTTAGTCGCAGGAAAAGGAAAGGTGCATGATGCTGCTTTGATAAAAGTATGTTCTGCTCTGCAGGAAAATGGTGTCAAAGTTAAAAAAGCTAAGTGTCAGTTTAATAGACCGAAATGAAATATTTAGGCTTCAAAATTAACAAAGATGGAATGTCTAACCTCCCAGAAGTTTTGGATGCTATCAGGCTGGCTCCGGAACCTCAGAATGTCTCAGAATTGAAGTCCTATCTGGGGTTTATGAACCAATATGGAAAATTTGTCCCACATTTGGCATCTCTGTTGGCTCCCCTAAATAGGCTTCTTTCTTCAAAAAATCCATGGCTCTGGACACCTGAATGTGCAGATGCCGTGAGGAACGCTAAAAAGGCATTTTTGGAATCTAAAGTTCTGGTGCATTATGACCCTAATCTACCACTTAAACTGGTTTGTGATGCGTCCCCAGTCGGGGTTGGGGCCTCGTTGATGCATACCATGGCTGATGGCACTGATAGGCCTATAGGATTTGTCTCTCGGGCACTTAGTAAAGCAGAACTTAATTATGCCCAATTTGATCGAGAGGCACTTTCGATAGTCTTTGGGGTTAAGCGTTTTCATCAGTTTTTGTATGGAAGGAAGTTTATATTGCAGACAGACCAAAAAGCTTTACTTTGGGTGTTTGGCAATAAGGTGGCTATCCCAGCTATGGTGGCCGCGCGGATTCAGCATTGGGCGTTATATCTAAATGGTTACCATTTTGAGTTGCAACACATCCCAGGTAAAGAAAATTTAACTGCAGATTTTTTTGTCCAGAATGTCACTGCAATATGAACCGCCTTCTAAGGAAAAAGTGCCTGGTTACACTGTCATGAACTTAAAGGTCATGGATTCATTGCCCATTCTGTCGGATCAGTTGGAGAAATTTACCATTAAAGATACTAGCAACAGTTTATCGCCACACTTTGGATGGCTGGCCGGACAGAGTTGACAATGAGTTTTTGATGCCCTATTTTGTGCGACGTTTGGAGCTATCTCTACAGGGTCGTGCATTATTTTGGGGACATCGTTTGGTCATTCCAGAGGTTTTAAGACTGCATGTTCTATCTGAATTACACAGTGGACATTGCGGGATTGTTCGTATAAAAGCGCTCACGCGTTCTAGAGTCTGGTAGCCAGGTATTTATGCCGACCTGGAAAAAACTGTAAAAACTTGTAACCCATGTCAACTAAATAGGGATGGAGATGTAAATGGCCGTAAACACGTTTGGGAGAGACCAGCAACAGCTTGGCAGCGTTTACACGTGGATTTTGCTGGACCTTGTTTTGGGGGAAGAATGTTTTTGGTTGTGCTTGATGTCTATTCTAAATTTCCGTTTGTATTCGAAATGAAAAGCACAACAAGTACAAGTATCATCAAAATATTCCGAGAATTATTGTCTACTTACGGATTATGTTCAACTATCGTGTCTGACAATGGACCGAATTTCGTAAGTGCCGAAATAGAAAATTTTCTAGCTGAGAATGGCATCAAACACATCCGAAATATTCCGTTTCATCCAGTGAGTAATGGTGCAGCTGAGAATCTTGTTAAAAGTTTCAAAAGGTCTTTAAAAGCAAGTATTTGTGAAGGCCTAAGCGTTGAAAATGCACTGCTAAATTTCCTAACACAAGCCCGTAGCATTCCACATTGTACTACAGGGATAAGCCCAGCTAAATTATTTCTTGGCAGAAACCCGAAAATACGTCTATCATTGCTGATGCCTAACGAAAATGACAAAGTCGAAAAATCACAACTGCGTCAGCTAAAACCTACTGCACATAAGCGTGATATAATTTATGCACTGAACCAACCTGTTTTCGCTAGAGACTATCGTGTAAATTCCAAGACACGATGGCTTGAAGCAACGGTGGTTGAAGTCGATTCAACTTGTAGTTATTCTGTCAAAATAAAAACCGGTGAAGTTTGGAGAAGGCACGCAAATCAATTGCGCAAGCGTGAAACGACGAAAAATACGTCAAAATCGTCAGAAAACACACCAAATTCAGCGGAACACACGTCAAAATTGGCGCCGACGGTGTCGTCAACATCGATTCCAATTGACAATGCTGTTTCCGTTTCTGAGCCATCGCAGCGTTGGTGCGAAAATCCGTTGTTTCGGGCATGAGAGGGCGTCACCGTACGGCGCGAGTTGTCTGGTGAAATCGAGAGTGAATCGGCGCCAAGGTTGGCTGGGAGCGAAGGGGCTGTAGCTCTTAAAGATTCGATCGTCGTTGAGTCGCCGGCTCCCCAGTGTTGTCGCCGGGTATTGGAGGTGTGCGACGTAGAGTGGTCGCCCCTGATACCATGCCCATTCTGCAACGTGCGGATTTATCTGTTCCACAAACTGTCCGTGGTATGGGGGGAAATAATGTTTCACAGACTGTCCGTGAGACAAATGTTTTCTTTCCGACTCATTGTTCGAGGAGAGTTATTAAGAAGCCACAACGTCTTGATCTGTAATTGCTGAGATCTAGTAGTTTTCCACATGACAGGCAGCCAAAATGTTTGGTTTTCTTCATTTTTGTTTGGTTTGCCTTGGTTTCAGTGGTTATTTGTCTTCGTGTTTCTGGATTATACGTGTTGTTCTTATTATAGTGTTGTCCAGTTAATAATACATTTTGGTTGGGGGGGGGG
>JAHWFP010227538.1:1872-29628 GCA_023313725.1 Lithobius niger
GCTGGAACAATCAAGACTGGTCCTTAGATTTATTGTAAAAGCCTGGACGAACTAAAAACTGAACTGTAACGAAGGACAAAATAAAGAAACATTAACGTTACCGTGGATTGCGTAAGAATAAAAGGATGCACGTTAGATGATGATTAGCGACAATACGAGCATACACGAGCTAATGGTTTTTTTTGCTAATAACCCAAAAATAAAATGCTTCGCGCTCTGCTGTTTTAGTAACAGCGACCTTCGGGGGTTTCTGCATGACTAAGTGTGAACGAAATCTGGAAAAATTAAGGGGAAGGTACAGGGATAAACAAAACAACTGAAGGGGATGCGCTGATTGAGTGAGCAAAGGGAACGAAATCAGCGATTCGGTGTGTGCAATAATGGGATTGAAACATCTTAAACAAACGGTGTAATCTTATGTACGTTCACAGTCCTATGAAAGTTGTGATATCCACCCAAAACCAAAACTGGTAGAAAAACCCGCCAAGTTTCGAAAAACGGTCGGCCTTTGAAGGTAGTGATATCATTCCACCAGGGAAAGGCCGCCAAGGTTAATCGTATTAGCCAAGTTAATCGCACCGGATAATACTTTGGACGTTAAATAAAAACTTGAAAATTGCTACCGCTAGTAGCAATCTTCTAGTTTTCATTTAACTTTCGAACTATTAGTATGTGCGAATAACTTGGCTAATTGGATTAACCTTGGCGGCCTTTCCCTGGTGGAATGATATCACTACCATCAAAGACCGACCGTTTTTGGAAACTTGGCGGGTTTTTCTGACAGTTTTGGTTTTGGGCGGATGATAATTCTACATGAATGTCCTTAACATTAACAACGTAAACTGCAGCTGAAATACCTAAAAACACTAATGTAGAACACTAATGAGTGGGGGGGAGGGAGGGAAGACAACCCAACCACTACGGCAAGTCGTAGTAGTCGTATGGGAGTGCCATTTTTAAACGCCCCATTTGATATTAGGGGCGTATTTCCTCACTGGACCAGGGGAGGGGGATAGGCACCACTGGCGTTAGGGTCACCAGGGTTGCTCCGAAGGCGCCCAACTTTCGGTGCCGTCCATCTAGCATCGTCCCCCGGGCGCATGCTGATTTTGGCCGTGATCCGACCAATATTACGTAGTACGTAGGTCTATTTTCCATCAAAGTGGAGATCCTGAAATCGGCGTATCTTTCAGAAGTTGTTTTGATGGCGTACGTGTTTTTTATAACCCGTTAAAATGGAGATCCACAAATTTCCCACTAAAACGGCACTCTAGAAATTTGCTTAAATGTATTTCAGAAGTTGTCTTCTGGCGTGCGTGGATTTTATATCCCGTTAAAATGGAGAGCCACATATATCTATGGAAATTAACATGACTTCCGGGCCACTATGTAGCTAGCTAGGCAACACATTATCAACGATCTTTGGTAGCAATTTTTTCCTAGAAAGAGTCATCCGAGGAACCAAAATCGTTGCCCTACATTATAAGGACGTAATGCCCGATTTTCCAACAGATTTGCAGCCGTTTTTGTCCCATGCAAGTATTTTATCCCGCTACTCGTTGTAGTCTATAAAACTTTTGCTTCAGATAAAGACACATGCTTACGCTTAAAAAAAAAGGGTTTAACGAGCGTTAACCACTCCTGGTCATCTGCCCGAAGCCCTAAGGCCCTATGTCTGCAACAGCCAGATTCCTATGCTTCGCCTGCCGCCTTCATGCAACAATATCAACAATACAACATAGGAATAGAGTTGTGTTGGCCCAAACGCAACACTACTCCAAAGGGTTTTAGCGAGCGTTAACCGCACACGGTCATCTGCCCGACGAAGCCCTAAGGCCCTATGTCTGCAACACCCGGAATGGATTCTCAGGAGGTCACCCACCCAAGTACCAATCGGGGCCAATGCTGCTTAACATCGGTGATCTGACGAGAACCGGTGTTTCCAGCACTGCAAGGCCGCAGACTCCTACTCCTATGAATACAACAACAATGAAACAACAACTTGGCGGCAAAGACCTTGGAATAGTAGTAGTATAGTCGACGATACGCTAGCGCGTGCTAACGCGTGTCTTGATACAGTTAACGATACAGACTGCAACGAGAAAAACGGACAAATCAATAAACCCAGAGAGGACGCATAACTTCCGTTTTCATTTTTTACATTTAAAGATTTCTCGTTTAGTATTCTTGGTTCAGATTGAATGATTGAATGATTTAATACGCAGAAAATTGTCCTAGACTACGCATTCTGCGACTAATTACATACAGCACACATCAGAGAGAAATCGTACTACAATAAACATAATTTCGAACGGCCGCCTACTTTCGTGATGGCACCCATTGCGTATTAATAGCGACGTCAGCACATTCATTGTTTCAATTGGTACCAACTGTTTCGTGTATGTTTACAATTTTAAGGAATTCGATGATAATAAACATAATTTCCAAATGGCAACCTGATTTAAAGATGGCGGCCATTACAGATTAGTAGCGACAGTGGCACAGTCATTATTATCAACTATTATGTCTAGGTTCTAAATTTAAAAGTAATCGGACAATAATGAACATAATTTCTAATTGATCGGTTGATTTCAAGATGTCAGTCGTTAGAGATTACTACTGACGATGGCACAATCAATGTTTCACTTGGTGTAAACTATTTCCTCTCTGTTCTAAATTTGAAGGAAATCGGACGTTAATAAGCATAATTTCAAAATGGCCACTGTATTTCAAGATGGCAGCCGTTAGAGATTTATAGCAACCATGGTCAATCATTATTGCCCTTGATAACAACTATAATGGCTGACTCGTTTATGTGCAAAATCACAAAGAAATCTGAATTTTTCCTGTGGCAGACGTACGTTGGAAACTTAAAACATTCATCCGGAGATTGTAGGATTGGTGAGTGTACCGAACAGTATTCAGGAATCTAAAATTAATTTTGTATTGCGTTATACGTGTTACAGTAAGAAGAACTTATTTTTTAAATCAGTAAAATGGCAACATTTCAGTCAGCAAGTGACTGTTTTTCTACATAACTCTTTCAGGTAAATTGATTCTAAAACAAAACCCACAAGGGTGAAAGAACCCGTCAAGTTTCAGCCAATCAAAGTGGTGACATCAGAACAAAAATGGCAGCCACCAAGTTGCCACATTGGTTGCCAAGCTAATCCCACCGACTATTAGATCAAAGGTTACATGAAAATCCTAACTATTGCTGCAAACCGTAGCAATGCTCCAATTTTTCATTTACGTGTGAAGTAATAGTCGGTGGGATTAGCTTGGCAACTAATGTAGCAACATGGTGGCAGCCATTTTTGCTCTGATATCACTACTTTGATTGGCTAAAACTTCGCAGGTTCTTTCACCCTTGTGTGTTTTGTTTTAGATATAACTTATTGTGTGGATTTTTTGGGGGGAGGTATCTTTATTTTTGGCACTGCTCAGTTATCTAATGGCTGGCCAAGTTTGGTCGAAAAATAATCAATAGGAACGGAGATATTATTATTATTATTTTTTTTAAAGTTTTGCTGGAGTGAGGACTTCAATCGTATTACAAACAAAAACGTCAAGTGTGCCGTAAAAAAGGGGGTTATATGATTGAAGTTTCACTTTACATGTTAGAATGTACACTGATAAAAATTGATGATTTGAATTGAAATTTACGGCGTTACGGCGTTAAATGAAAACTTGAACATTGCTACCGAAAGTAGCAATGTTCTTGTTTTCATTTAACCTTCGAACTATTAAGCGGTGCGATTAACTTGGCGAATGTTTTGGTGTGTTGATATCACTCCTTTGAAGGGCCGAACCATTAGGAACTTGGCGGCCCCTTTTACCAGTTTTGGTTTTTGATATGTAAATACCAATTCGTTTGATGCTTAATGTAAGGTTGAACTGATCCGAAGTCGAAACAGCAAAGGAACACAAGCAAACTTTCCTGTAAGGTTTCGTATACTGAAGTCTTGTACTGTTTAGTCCACGTGACTGCTGTAGTTACTGCTGCAGTTAAATATTTTTACCATTTCATCCGAAATGTGCAATTTCTGTACAATTAATACTTGGCGCTACAATGGTTTACAACCTCGACAACTGAAATTATGTGACGTTTGTTGTGATGTTTGTTGCGTACCTTGGTGCGACACACTAGCGTGTGTCTAGATTTCCTAACGTTCTTTGTTTGATGGGTCTGACCCATTTTCTAATAACAATGCAACTTAGTAAGGGTCAACCTAGGATCGCTGTGTTAAACTCTCAACTTTGAGAGCTTATAACTCCGTCAAAAGTAAACATCTTTAAACCAAATTTGGAATCTAGCCTTGACTAGTTAAAGCCTGTTTGCAGTGCAAAAATTGTGAAATTCGGTCGAGCCAAACCCGAGATACAGAGAGGAGCCAAATAGACAACTTCTTGTTCTGCTTCTTGTTGTTGTTGTTCTGGGGATAGTTTCGTCTGTCCTCGCTACAGGTCAAACGATTTGTCCTATAAAGCTGGTTCTTAGCTCATTTTATAGGTATTGCTCTGTAGATGTGCCCTTTTCATAAGGCCTTTTCTAATTGGGCAAGTGGTTCAAGGGTTACGGAACTCTAAATGACCAGACTGATTGTTTTACATTGTTTTAAACATTGTTATTATGCAACAATGCCAATTAGCAAACTCCAACTGCAAGACGTAGACTGAAGATTAAAGGATTTTTTCCCATTATTATACTGGCGATAGCCAGTGTTAGTAAGGGTCAGCCTAGGGTCTCTGTGTTAAACTCTCAACTTTGACCGTCAACTGCACTGTTTTACAATTTAGCTGCAATTCTAAAAGTAACACGAATTAATAAACAAAAACAGAACGTTAAATGTTTACAGTCAGAGTCTAAAAGTCAAAACATAGAAGGAACACGGACAAGCTTTGACAGTCAGGGTCTAGGTGTAAAATTTTATAAGTAAGAGGCTGGTAAGCATTAGACCCTTACTACCCGGTGGTCAGCAATAAATATTTGTCGAAAAACTGTAAATCCTCCTACAAAGACCCACGTGATGATTCAGCTGTAGTATGGTGTACATTTCCTGCTTTGCTTTATGTTGAAAATTATTTTTCGATTTAGTAACAAGACAGCATCTTCGCAGCAGAGAGCATTAATTTGGTTATCCTCTGCCATAAATCTGCGAAACATAATAAAATATTCTAAAGCAGCAAAAGACAAAATGACAAATCTTCACAAGAAAATTGTGCTCTTCAATTTTCATAACAATATTCTGAGAACCAAGAAAACCTACTACAACCGTTCATACACACGTTCTGTCCAATAGACTAGAACTAAGCTAACCACCGGGTAGTAAGGGTCTAATACTTACCAGCCTCTTACTTACAAAATTTTACACGTAGACCCTGACTGTCAAAGCTTGTCCGTGTTCCTTCTATGTTTTGGCTTTTAGACTCTTACTGTAAACATTTAACGTTCCGTTTTTGTTTAATAATTCGTGTTACTTTTAGAATTGCAGCTAAATTGTAAAACAGTGCAGTTGACGGTCAAAGTTGGAAAAAAGTACCAAAGTTTATGCACGAAAATATCGAATAACTCTCAAAAAAAAAGTTAAAGTAATTTTGAGTAAAGTTAATGTTTTCCCGAATTTTCTTTTAATTATCCATAGTCGGTCAAATTCAATACTCCAACTTCTTCTTCCCCAGTTACGGCATATGTAGAAAATATATGATTCCCAATGCTTCTCCCCCTCCCATTCTATTTCAATTTTGGTGGAAACTTCGTTATTTCACGAATTTTCTCTTACTGAACACGTCTTTTTCTCTCCACCACTTCCCCAGTAAAAGAAAAGAATTTGGGAGGAAACTTGGGACTTCGAGTCTTCCTGTAAATGATTCCGAAAGCAATTAAGGTAACTCTGATCGAGTAGCAATCAGCTGATGAATGATGAATGCACACGTAACTATGTTTAGGCAGTATTTGTAGGTGATTTTACACCATATTTGTTGTAATTTTTCCCCTATCGGCTTTCTTTTCCGTGGCTTTCTTTTACGTTGCTTTTTTTCATCGGCTTTTTTTCCTTCAGCTTTTTTTCCGGGTTTTTTTTCCCGAGGCTTTTTTTCCATCGGCTTTTTTTTCCGAGGCTGTTTTTTTCCGCAGCTTATTTTCCATCAGCTTTTTTTTCCAGCCTTTTTTCCGGGGCTTTTTTTCTGAGGTTTTTTTCCGTTCACCCTGGGCCCATTCTTACACCAACCCAAAAAAGACAATGGCAAAAAGATACAGTGGAAGACAACACAAGATTCAACATATGCATGGCCAAAACGAGGTGGTGGAAGGGGAAAAGGGGAAAAGGTTAGACCTGCCAGGGACACGAAGGTCCCCGTTAGCATCGCCAGACGAGGGAAAAGGAATGGGAAAGGAGGGTGGCCAATTGTCACCACACAAAAAATTTAACTTAGAAAGAAAGAGCCAAAAGAGTTCAAAATGCAAAGAAAACATTTAAAATAGATAACAACTAATCAGTAAGAACGTTTAAGAAACCTTGCCAAGGGCATGGTGTTCAAAATACGCTTAAAAGCCGCCACGGTAGTTGCAGAGACAGCTTCCTCGGTCAGGGAGTTCCATGGCTCAATCACTCGCAGTGCAATGAAGTTCCTTCGACACTCCGTGTGGGATTGCTGACTAAGAAGTTTAAATGAGTGGCCTCTAGTCCTATCTGTTGCTGAACGTTCGACGAAGAGGATGTCAATTGGTAGGAGTGCCTTGACGATTTTAAAGACCAGAATAAGGTTCACCTTGAGCAAACGGAGCTCCAAGGGTTCCAAACCAGCCCTACGGAGACGTTCACCGGGGTAAAGGTCTCGGAATCTCGAAAGCCCTCGCGTGAATGAGTGCTGCACCGACTACAAACAATACACGTCCTTCAGGAGATGTGGTGACCAGACCGGACTAGCATGCTCCAGAAGTGGGCGAACGAACACCACAAATTCCCTGACAAGGGTAACTGAATTTGCTGCTTTGAAGCAGCGTTTCACAATAGCAAGTCTTCGATATGCCGCCGACGCGACTTTCACAGTGACACTTTAAGGTTGGGTGTCAACCAAACACGAAGGTCCTTTACGGGGTCCATTGGCTTCAATGGTCTGGTCGCAAGCGCGTACTGAAAAGCGCGTAGCTGGCTCCAACAGATAATGGTGGTGTATTTCGGATCGTACGTGTTTTAGACCTGTATAGACGAAACAGAGTGTCCATGCTCCCATCCTTTAGTGTGTCAAGTTCTCTTTTGGTGTGCCAAAGATCTACCATGTCCGCGTATTCAGCCTGTAGGTAGATATAAGAACGACGATTAATTTCCAAAGGATCAATTTTTAACTTCTGCCAGGTTTTCATCTTTTTGCGACCCAGTTTTTTAATAGAGGCTGGCAGGAAGCCGTGAGCTGGCTCGGGTGATGGTTTTCCCTGACAGGAGGCAACCAGATCACAAAGAAATCCGTGAAACCCATTCCAGACTACATCAATATCTCTCCCAAGTGAGGGAAAGTATAGGTTCTCCAGTCAACTTCACCAATCTTGCTGTTTAGTTGATGAAATTCAATTTTGCCTGGCAGCAAGCTGCTCTTAATTGTGGCAAATGAAGATTGGTTGACCTTGAATGCAATAATATTATGGTCGCTTGTTCCCAATTTATCTAATTGATTAAGACCAAAGATAAGTCTATCATTGTCCACGAACACCAAATCAAGTGTGTTCGTTCCTCTAGTAGTGAAGTTAACGAGTTGGGTCATACCTAGCGGTGCTATGAGTCTCATGAAATCTGTGTGGCCTTTCAGAAACAATTCCAGTCTGCCAGTCTACTGAATAAAGGTTAAAATCTCTAAGACATTCGACCGAATCCCCCAAAAAGTAACAAAGTTCTACAATTCCCTGGTTGGAGTGGTTGTTTGGAAGACGAAGTTAAGCCCCTCTGCCGGGAGACAGAATGCTAATGCCTCCACATTGGGAGAAGCTCCCATTAAGGAATGGTTCCTTCACGATGGTGGAATGTCGCTATACTATCCGCCAGGAAAGAAGACTTTCCTTATATGGTCATTTTATGACTACTAATCTTTCATGGAAAAAAGTGCGCCTTGCCTCTATACTCTATAACTGCGTCGTCGTGGCAACGCTATTAGACCAACAACAATGGCGTCGCTTTCCGATCAACTTCGTGTCAACAAGAAAGAGTAAACTCTCCACAGTCAAGCTAGAGGTGTTATTTGGAACGTTTTTCAGTATTTCACGAGTCAAGGAGAATCTATTTGTATTACTAAGAATTACTTGCATGTC
Source organism: Lithobius niger (assembly GCA_023313725.1). Lineage (NCBI taxonomy): Eukaryota > Metazoa > Arthropoda > Chilopoda > Lithobiomorpha > Lithobiidae > Lithobius > Lithobius niger. Next base: position 10,175 of record JAHWFP010227538.1, read on the forward strand.
AAATTTCAAGCTTTTTGCTCGATGTGCATGATTAGCCCAAATTATGGCCCTAGCAGCTTTAGTATATGACAACACGTTGGCTGCTTAGCTATGGCGGATATCTGCAAGGTAAACGACGCAGTCGGCATGCACAATGCATACCCCTGTTTTGATACGCGTTGGACTTCTTTCTTGGCGGAGACTATAGTTGAATCCTATGTAACTATCCAATGCTCCAATATAGGAGTACCCCCTAATGTTGCTAATTCGTTATTCTCACGATGCCAAAGCTCATACAGCATTTGCACTCCTCAGAGCCCTTTAATATGTTCACATCTCATCATTCTCATAATGTGAAAGCTCATAAAGCATTTGCACTCCTGAGAGCCCTTTAATATGTTCACATCTCATCATTCTCATAATGTGAAAGCTCATAAAGCATTTGCACTTCGGACAACCCTTTAATGTTATCAATTTATCATTAATCATAAAGTGTGAGCTCATACAGCATTTGCATGGGTGTCTGACCTTAATGTTTCTGATTCGTCTTCTCACAATGTGAACATTTCTCATAACATTTGCACTCCTGAGACTCCTTTAATGTTGCCAATTCGTCATTTTCAAAATGTGACAGGTCGTGTAGAATTTGCAGAGTTCTCTCAATGTGAAAGTTCATACATAGAGCGTTTGCAGAGTTCTCACAGTGTGAAAGTACATAGACTACAGAAAAAAATAGGGAACTTTCTTTGACTGAATCCCCTCCTTGACTCAATGAGCGTCACATTGAAATCCAAACAGTAACTGGACTGACGTTCGAATGATAAGCACGCCTTTTTATAGGAAAAAAATTACCCATAATTTATCCCAAGTGGAATCACCGCCTGCCTTCACCTGATTGGACGGTTGCTGCATTTTTCCCAAGAGGAATCCCTTCCTGTCTTCACCCAATTGGACAGAACTGATTTTTTCCCACAAGGAAATCCTTTCCGTAATGTTGCTAATTCGTCATTTTCATGTTTCGGTGCGCTCGAGAGTTCTCACAATGTAAAAGCTCAAAATGTATTTGCACGACCCCCCAATTTTGGGACCCCTAATAATGTTATTAATTCGTAATTTTTAACCTCTGAAACATTTTAGAAAAATTCTCACAAGCTCACAAGGCATTTGCAGGAACCCCCTCGATTTTAGGACCCCCCAGTTTCGTGAACCCCGCTGTAGTTAATTATTAGTCATTTTCACGCTTCCATTTATTCGAAAGTTCTCACATTGTGAAAGCTCATGAAGCATTTGCTAACCCCTTGGATGACCTAATTTCCGGGAGGACATCACGTGACTTCCTGAGTGGAGGTGTCTGTCTATTTATGGATGGCAGTTAGCGACCACCAGGTCCTTGCCATTCCGGTTGCGTTTGCAACAAACTATTTTATATTTATATTTATGTATTTATTTAAGTTAGTCGTAGCGCCTAAAGGCATTAAAACGACATTCACAGAAAAGAGCAAAGAATTGTCCACAAAAATATTAAAACAAATTAACTGCAAGAATGTTGACACTGTATACAATCATGTTGCAAATCTAAACACTTTTTTGAAAGCAATAAAACTTGTGGCATTCACAGTTTCAGTAGCCAACACATTGCAGTTTCCAACAGTTTTTGGAAAGAAAGAATCTGCAAGTACATTGGTATTACACTGCTCCCTGTTAGCCTTCTTCACGTTGTCATGTCGCCCAAAATAGCTAGGAATTTTTATGCAGTCGTCTGGGTTTAAAAGAGTATCCCCGTTATATATTCTGTAGAAAATTTTCCTTTATATATTCTGTAGAACAGACCTAGTTGACGATCCCTTCTTTGGACCTCAAGTGGCTGCCATTCCAGAGTGTTCAGCAAACCAGAGACTCATGTGTCAGAATCGAATCTGCCGAACACCATCCGTGCGTCGCGGCATTGCACTTTCTCAAGCATGTCCACCAAATATCTAGTTTCAGGGTCCCACACCACACTGGAATAATTAAGTTTTTAACCGAACTGAAGCATTGAAAACCAACTCTCTATAGTGAGCGTCGTTGTACCAGCCAAAACTCGGTTTATGAAGCGAACTTCAGAGTTGGCGTTTCTGCACAGGCTCGAGATGTGGTCGTTCCAGTTTAGCCTATTGTTAATTTGTACTCTAGAGAGTCTATCAACCACCTGCAAAGCATCATTACCGATTTTATACTCGGGAATGACAACAGTCTTTTTTCTAGACACCACTAAAACTTTGGTCTTGGTAGGATTGAGATTCATTCTCCAATTTTTACACCACTTTTCAATTCGATACAAATCAAATTCCAGCTGTTTTCTGTCGGCCACCTCCGTAATACGTCTGAACACTGTGGTATCATCTGCAAACACTGCTTTGCCAGACTTAATGGATTCGATCAGGTCATTTATGTAAATCAAAAACAGAATAGGACCACTAACGGATCCCTGTGGCACTCCAGACAAGACTGGAGCCTCAGTTGACCTTTTTCCATTTACAACAACAAACTGTCTTCCGTCTTGGAGGAAGGCACGATTCCAGTTCACAACACCATCTGATGCACCATAGCCTTGAAGCTTCATAAGAAGCAAATCGTGAGGCATGGAGTCAGAAGCTTTAGCCATGTTCAACGCTAGAAGGTCAACGGTAGCTCCTTCATCTAGTGCACTAGCAATATTATGTCTCATGTCCAGAAGCATCAGCTCGCACGAAGATGCCTTACAGAAGCCGAACTGTCTCTGTGAGAGTAGACCGTTGATTTCCAAGTGAGCCACAAAGTTGCTGACAAGAATACGCTCTAACATTTTGCAGCATATCGATGTTAGTGAGACTAGGTGGTAATTTCCCACAACATTCTTCTTTCCACCATCCCTGTGCAGTGATACCACTGCAGCGATCCTCTAGTCCTCCGGCACAACACCCTCTCCCAAAATTTGCCTAAAGATATGCAATAAATACCGCGCACTTACTGCCTGTGTCTCCTTAAGCATCCGACTGACAATGCCATCCGGACCAGGTGCCTTGCCCTCCTTGAGGGTAGAAATGAGGTTTAACACGCCAGAATACACAATTTCGAAATCTGGCATTACATCATTACTTCTTGACGTGAACAACGGCAGCCGGTCATCCGAAATTGGGCCCAGTAAAAACAGATGCCAAGAAACCGTTAACTCGTTCGCCCTTTCAGAGTCTCCAGTGACAAGTGTGCCATCTTCAGAGAGTATAGGTGGGATGCCACATTCCTGTCTGTTTGCATTCTTGACGAAAGCCCGAAAACGCTTTGGTTTCTTTGTAAAGGTAACACCTAAGCCCTCCATATATTCCTGCTTCCGTTCCAGCAGCAATTTCTTAACCAATTGTTTATGGTTGTTTGCCCTAAGCCACGAATGACTAGATCCGGATTTCTTGCCTGTTGCCTCAGTCTTTTTCCCTTTCTGACTGCTCTTTTTACTTGAAGATTCACCCATGGCTTGTCTTTGGAAGGATTCGTAGCGACATGAGGAGTAAACTTTTGCACAGTTTGGAGCAAGTTACTCTTGAACACTAATCAGTTTTCCTCAACTGATCTCTCGGAAGCTAAATTTGCAAAATCAACATAAAGGTCTTCAAGTTCTTGGTTAATTTTAGCCCAGTCCGCTTTGTTGTATCTCCATGTATATTTCACATTCCCATTAACCATACTGAAAGAGGTTAGCAAAACAAGTCTATTGAGTGAGTGGTCGGAGACCCCCTCTTCAACCGAGACAGATTCCCTTGCACAACTTAATGTAGTAAAAAACAAGTCAAGGCAATTTTCACCCCTTGTGGGTTCTTCAACAATCTGCTCCAGACCAAATTCATCCATCATTCTTCCAAGAAATTCAGGTTTGATAGATGCGCAGGAGTTCCTCCAACCCTCGTCATGCCACTTAAGGTCTGGGAAGTTAAAGTCACCGCCAATCACTACATAACGACTGTTCCTAGGTATTGTTTCCCTAACTTGCTCATACAGCACGTCCACTGGAATTTTATCCTCTTGTGGCCTGTACACGCACACACACCAGAAAACCTCGGATGCCATAGTCACTTTGCACCAACATGCTTCAACTCCTTCAGAATTTTCGACAATAATTTCCTCACTCTGCAACGAGTCTTTCACTGCAATCCGAACTTCACCTGCTTTGCTTTAGCTGTCTCTTCTGTACACCACATAGTTCCTGGAAAACCAATAGTGAGTGGGGTCATCTTCATTCAACCACATTTCAGTGCACATAAAAATGTACGAATTATCAGATTTTAATAACTCATCAAGCTGAATTTCCTTGTTCTTGATATCACGGAAATTTACTAGCACCACAACCAGCTTAGAGATGTTCACAGACCGTCCAGTGGCTGATGGCTGACTGTTGTGGGAGTGTTCTTTATTTGCTGGGAAACCAATTTTCTCTTTACGATTTTCCTTCCCCTTAAAATCAGTTCTGGATCGACTTTCCTCCTCTCTTGCAGAAGTTGAAGCACATTTTTTTAATCTCTTCGTGCTCTTGCTTCGATCTGTCTGGCGAAATGGCAACCTGTTTTGTTTTGAGAGCAATAACATAGCCCCTACACCTATACCAACAAAAAGTTCTTGCTCTGCCTAGTTTTAGAATTTGACAAGCAGTGGCCGGTCTCCCTGTTTCTGTTTTTTCCCCAACCTGTGGAAGTTAACAACTTTTACCTTGTCGGATACATCAAGTTGACCACAGATTTATTTCAATAAAATACAATCATGAGCGATTCTTTTTTCATTTTCTGATATAGTGCTCTCTGGTACATTGTGGATAACAACGTTCAATTTGCATTTGTCACGTTCTTCCAGTTTTTTTTTTTACAACTAACTCCGAGCACAAATCAAGAGAACCACATTGTTACCTGCCTTCACACCACCAGACAAAAAAAAAATGGTGGACGATGTGGACGAACTTGTGAGAGCTCTATGTATAGCTAAAGTGTTAACATCCTCGGACATAAATACCGGCATTGTGGATGATGTTGTCTTTGAAGAGGTGATTGTGGAGGCAGAAAGGAGGCGATTAACTAGAGAAGCGGTGGAAAAGTATGGTGTGCGTCCAATTTCAAGTGTTGTTGTTGACAGCAGGAAACAAGATAGCCGTCATGCAGATGAGCGCAAAGATGTGATTCAAGTCGTAGAGAAATTGTTTTCAGCAGCCGTGAGGGAGAAGAAACCATCTGCTCCAGATGTTGAACGAGTGGTGACTGAACGTAATAATGACCGCAGGATAATGGCGTTAAAGAAACAGTATGGAGGCAGTCTGCTGTCTGCTGATTTGACAAAATCGCTGATTCTGATGTGTGGTGAACGGGGAGGTCCGTATTCTGTGACACAAATGTACCTTTACGCTGAAGAAGTTGTAGGTAGGGGTGAAGTGGAAGCTGTTGGCCTTCTGCGAACGGGTAACGCATTTGAAGTGACTCTTGCATCCCCAGCTGTGAAACGCAAATTGTATGGTGCAAAACTTGTGATAAATGGGTATCCCGTAGACATCTACGACCGGCACGACCAGCCGGTTCATGCACGACTGCACTGGCTCCCGCACAGTGTCAAGCCAGCAGATGTTGCAACAGCATTTCAGGACTTCGGGACAATAGAAACGCACTACTTCGTGCGCCTCGTAATAAGGGGAGAGGAAGTATGTGACATGGTTGTTCGTCTTGTTACATTTCGCCTGAAGCCATTCAAGACAATTGAAAGTGTGCCGAACATTTGCGTGGTGAAGGGGATGCCATCGTTGCTAGTTGTCGCTGACCGCCCACCACAGTGCCTAAGATGCTCGAAGGTCGGGCACTTCCGGCACGTGTGCACAAGCCTCTACTGTCACGTGTGTGCTGCCTACTATGATCCGAGTCGCCCGTGCAGTCACCTGAGAGATAGTCAGGCAGAAGTCGCTAGTGAAGTTGCTGTTAAAGATGCTAGGTTGTGCGCTGTTCCAGCCTGTGAAGTGGGTATATTGCCAAAGATTAGTAAAGCGGATGAGGTTCAGTGTAGCTCCAGTACCAGTGCACAACCACCAGTGCCTAGTGCACCGTCTTCTCCTGGTCCCCAGTGTAGAGTCAGCAGCCAGCAGCAAAAAATCCTGTTGCCGGGGCCGATTTCCTTAACGCCGAACCCCACCAAGATGGAAGTTAGTGAGTTGACGCCAGGAATTCCGTTGTCTCCGCAAGGTCAGGCGAGTAGAGGAGGGAATGATTCGCCTCCTGCTAAGAAAAAAAACGTGGTAATCGGTCTCAAACATCGAATGACATACAAGACCAGAGTAAGGTGAGTGGTTTGCAGCAGTCGAGTTCTGCTGTCAGCGTCATACGAAACTCCCGTGTTGATGACAATTGTGATGTTGACAGTACGGATCGAGGTCTAAATGTTAGCTCAGTGTCTGTTGATGACTCTATGCAATGCTCAGCTGATGTTCATGAAGTTGTGGTTAATGATGAAGTGACCCCTATGGTCTTTGAAATTGAAGGTGTTGATGTAGGTGTTGCTAGGTTAGTAACGGTTGGGAACGAATCTGATGTACAGCTTGGTGGTGTGTTAATAGGATGTAGTGCAGGAGAGGAGGGAGAGGTGGGAGTAGGGTAGAGTGGTGAGGTTAGGTTAGGTTCATCACACTTATCTGAAATCTGTTGCTTTTTCGATCGCCTCCTGGAATGCCAGGAGTGCAGCAAATAAAACACACGAAATTGAAGAATTGTTGCAACGTGTTGACGTGTTAGGTGTGCAGGAATCTAATCTGACCTCGTATGAGGGTGCAGCTGCTCTCCAGTGCGATTTTATTCCAGGAGGGAAGGGGGTGAGCATTTTTATTAAGTGGACAGTCCCGTATATCCTATTTCAGTTAGGCGTTGTGCTCTCAGGTTTGAATGCATGTGCTGTTAAGATTAATATGCTGGCAAAGTGGATGACAGTTGTCGTCGTTCATGCAACAAGCTCATGTACTATCAATGAGTGGAGAGTTTGGTTCGAGCAGTTCCCCTCCCTTCTCATAGTGTGTGGCGACTTTAACGCCCACCACTATGACTGGGGGTCTCTTCGGGTCGATACTAGCGGGAGGCGTCTGAGTGCAGCCATTGACCAATGTAATCTGTGTGTGATTCATGATGGGTCACCGACTTTTACACGGTGGCAGAAGAATTCTATGCAGGAGTCAGTCCTGGATTTTTTCCTTTGTACGGTGGGGCTAGAGAAATTCTTTCGGTTTTCCGTATCGTATGACCAGCGGGGCAGTGACCATTTTCCAGTGGTCCTGCATCCTCGCACTGTATGTGCTCCCCGGCAATCTTGTGCAAGGTTACAACCAGCTGTATCAAATGGTAGCATGACAGAGTGGCTTGTCGCGAACAGGGTAACTCCCGAACGAAAGAGTGGCGTGCACCAATGTGTTTCACCAAAAAATCGCAGCCTGTCTAGTGGACTACTCTGTGTTCCTGCACTGTGCGTGATCGTTGCCAAGCGTATAGGCGCTGGAAGAGGCGTCTGAGTGACTCTACTTGGTATGTGTACCAGGGCATCTCCAAAGAGTCCTATTATATCATACGGAAGGAGCGTGATTTGTACCTAGACAGAGTGTGTGGTAAGATTTGCAATGCCACCTCGCTTACGAGCGCGTGGCGTGTTGTTCCTAGTGGCTCCGAGCATGTAACACATCAGTGGGTCTACGATCCGAAAGGGGGGCCGGGTACGATTCTGAAGGGTGAGGCAATGACGGATGCCTTTTGTGAAAGGTTTGCGAGTGTTTACGCCCTCCCGACAGGTTCGAACCGCTGATGCCAGTGAGCTGTCCAATTGATGGGTCTCCAACTGACCTATCCTGGGATAACTTGGAATTTTCCTCGGCATTGGCAAAGTGCAGAGATGGTAGTGCTCCCGGTATTGATGGTGTCACGTATGAGGCACTACGTCAACTTGACATTTCTTCTGTAACCACCTGTGTGTTCCATTTTCAGGAGTTCCTACAGGGTGAACCTATTCCCGCCGCATGGCTTTTCACCATCATTGTTCCCCTTCATAAGCTACGGACTGCGAGATCCCTGATGTCCAACTATAGACCAATCTCCCTTTATCCAATTTGAGGAAGGTATACGAGCGTATGTTGGTTAAGAGGCTTGAATCACATCTCGAGTACCATGGTTGCTTGTCACCGGTACAATTTGGGTATCGGGCTGGCAGGAATGCCCAGGATGCAGTGCTTTATCTGTTGTCTGGCATTTATGCATCATGGTCACACGGTCTGGTTGTGACGGCAGTTTTTTTTAGATATGACGGCAGCTTACGATACTGTTGATGTTGAATGGGTTCGTCGTGGTCTGCTCCCCATGGGTGTTGACCCAAGTCTGGTTAAAGCCATCTGTGCCCTTCTGGGCGTTCACGAATATGCCACTAGGGTAGGGGAATGCTGGTCTTCTGTCGCGAGCTTCAGCAGAGGCCTCCCACAAGGTAGTTGCCTCAGCCCATTGCTGTTTGCCGTTGTAATTAACGAGGTTCTGGTGGAGGTAGGGGCATCGAGTAACATTGTCTGCTATACAGATGACGTGGCTCTGTGGTTTGCAGGCAGCGACCCAGTTCTCTGCTGCCAGTGTGCCGAGGAGACTGTTGCGCGTGTAGCCGCCCTCCTCGCCGATCGCGGTCTTCTTCTTGCTACTGGGAAGACTGAGCTGGTGGTTTTCAGCAGGTCACGCTCTAAGCATGCCGCTCCTATGTCCATTTGTGTGGGCGGTACAACTGTAACTCAAGTTTCAGCAGTCAAGTATCTTGGTATCCTCCTGGATGAGAGGCTAGACTGGAATAGCCATGTTCTAGCACTCCGTGAGCGTGTCAGGTCACGTTCTGCTGTTCTTAAGAGGCTGTCGCGAATCCCTGGAGTGAGGCGTGGGTTCCTCCATGCTGTGTTCAGATCGTTCATTCGCTCAGTTCTTGACTATCATCTTCCGTTCTTGTCTATGGATTAGCGGCATGTTTCGGTGCTACAGGTCGCAGTGAATGAGTGCTTGAGGATCGTCACGGGATGCCTTGTGTCGACTCCTGTGCACTCACTGTGGATTGAGTCCTGTGAGCCACCTCTGCGCGTCAGGACAACGGAAATGCTATGTTCTCTTGGCATGCGCAACGTCAGCAGAGTCATTGAGGACTGCGTTCACAAGATCATCTGTGATTACTGCACCCTGCCTCCGACTGTTCTAGACATTTTGGGCCCTCTGGGGAAGGTTGCACGGCTCTTGCAGTGCGCGTCTATGGTTTCTCCATTGAGAGTGGCCCGTGCTTTGCCTTTCAGCCCGTGGGTGATGAGTCCTGGTCTACTTGGCGTCTTTGCAAGTGGTGTCACCGATTGTGATGTCTTCTGTGACGCATCCTCAGCAGGGTTGCATGTACTGGGGGTGTAGGAGTAGTGGTTCCGTCTCTGAAGCTGTGCTGCAGTCGGAAACTCCTGTCTGTTCCTTCCAGCACTGTATGTGAGCTTTGTGCCATCTCGGTTGCACTTGATGTCATCTTGGACTGCGATCTCTGGTCAGTTACTATCATCACGGACTCACAGGCGGCAATTGCGGCTCTCCGGCGTGCAGTTGTGACTATCGACTTCACTGACCCAGTTCTCTTTGAAGTCTGTCACAAGCTGTATGTTGTGTCCCGTCTCGGTCAAGTCAGGCTCTCGTGGGTGAAGGGCCATGCGGGCTCAATGGGCAATGAACAGGCGGACGGGCTGGCTAGGGCTGCCGCTCAGGATGCGACTGAGTCCATCTCTCCAGTTGCTCTTCCGACAATGCGACGGCCACAGTTACGTGTCGGGCTGCAGGCTGAGTGGAATAGGGAGTGGTCTGCGGCTGCCTCTGGTCGTTTCCTGCACGCACTACAAGCAGACTGTTCTTTGTCTTCCCCTCTTGATCTTCTCCCACTCTCAGCGTCGAGAATCCTCTTGAGGCTCCGTATGGGTCATTCCCTTATCGCTGCCCATCGTTACAGGATGGGATGGGCAGCTTCTGCACAGTGTCCTCGCTGCGGCCGGTCAGATCAGATACAGGAGCATTTTCTGCTAGACTGTCCGGCTCTACACTCTCAACGGGTGAGCATGCTAAGGTCCATCCGCTCGGCGATACAACCGACTCTGCACTGTTTGCTCTCCTTCGAATCACCTCGAGGGTTGTTGTCAAGGCTGCGAGCTGTGGCTACCTATGTGAGGGGCTCAGGCATTCAAGTGTAGTGAGATTTGCCCCTCTCCTCTGCTCTCCACCTCATCTCCTCTCCGGTGATTCTTTTGTGGGCATGCAGTTGGTAGGCGTGAGTGTTGCCATAGATGAAGTTGTAATTGGGTTGATGCTAGTTACTACGGCTGTCAGTTAAGAGGACAAGTTTGATGTATTGGTTGTGTTGGTCGTTTGGTTGTATTGGTTGGTTGTAGTTGTTGTATTGGTTGCTGTAGGTGCATGACTATGGGTCGCGGCCCCAATAAAAGCACAATTCATTCACCACCAGACATTTCCACAATAGTGGCATATGAATCATGCTTTGGTCGTCTTCAACAACGCAATTTTTGACTGTAGGCTGCCTACCACGTCTTGTAGTCGTTTAACTTCATCTTTAGTGGTTTGCAAATCTAAACAGGATGTACTCAACTTGTTTTCAATCTCTTCTTTATCGTCTACAAGGCCCTCCACTAATTCGGTCAAAGCAGCGACTTTGCTTTCGAGTTTACAAGCCCTACACACAAATGTGAGGCCTGATGCTTGAATTTGATCGAATGGCACATCAATTCCAGTACCCATAAATGCGTAGCTTTGACCACATTTATCACAACATATTTGTTCAGTTGCCTCATTCACGTTAGACTTTTTCGTTTTGGTAACCTTTGCTTCATATTTGGATTTGTAAGATGAATCTGAACGCTCGTCATCTTCTTTTTTCTTTTGGTTTCTAGTTCTACCCACCATTACCGGAAGTTGAAATTAGTTCACAGACCAAGCAGAAATAACTCCAAATCACAGTTCAAAATCGATGTACGTCCGTCAAATTCGTCCTATGAACTCACCAAACACTCATGAAACCGATTCATATTGAATAGCAAGAGGATGGCTTTTAAAAACACTATACTCGCTGGATTTACGCAGAGCTCAGTAGACCATGTGTAGACCACTGAGCTCTACACTATGTGATGGCTATGTGATCGGAAATTCACACCTGGAGGCAGCATTGGGACACATTTAGGTAGCAAAAAACTCCCACTGAAGACCTTGACCCAAGACAATGGGTGTCCATCTTGGAAGTTGGCGGCAATTCTAGTTTACACGGGTACACCTCGTTATATGGCAGCACTTCCGGTTTACCTGGGCGCCGCCATCTTGGAAAATGGCAGTACTTCTGGTCTGATGTCACTTCCGGTCACGTGATTTCCGGTATGCCGTCACTTCCAATTTAGGGGGGAGGGGTATATCTATTTGTACTCATATTGCACTTTACCACTACTTCTATAACATTAGAAAGGATCGTACACATTTAATGAAGACACTGAATGGCAGCTTGGAAGTAGTCTATGGTGGCACCAGGAGCTTATAGAAAACAACTAGGAGCGTGTGTGGCTGGTCTTTGTTAGGAGTGCTTAATTTAGTACGATGTGCTAACGCCAGAAGGAGCAACAATACTAAGCCTGCGCCAAGTTGTTTAAAATCGAAACTGAAACTTAGCACGCGAAGCAGACGTGTGCTACGAAAGCAACGCTCTATTTTATTGTTGGCTAGAGCAACTTACGAACAACTGATTGTCTGGTTGTTTAGTTTTTTTTATTATTACTTTGGTATTGTTTCCATGTTAACTACTTATTGTTTAAAAACAAAGGACCGAAACTAAGCCTTGAGAACGTGATGCACACCTCTCATCATCTCGTGCAGGTGGCCCAAGTAAAGGGTAATGACAAAGTCGAACACAGCTTCAGAATAAATATCATTATGAATTTACGTGCTTTATTAATAAAGTTTCGACTGTAAATAAACAGTTGTAGATTGCGGAGTAGGCTATCGTGCTGCTGCCATGTGATACTATGGATCTTACTGCAGCAAAATGACAAAAGAAATACTTTAAATAACACTTGCTACTTGCACATGGCACTTAACAGTTCCTCATCGACAGATAAAACATACATTAAAAAAATCCTTCGCTGCCATGTTATATTACAGATCTTAATGCAGTAAAATGACAAAAGAAATAATTTAAATAACACTTACTACTCACATATGACGCTAAACAGATCCCCATCGGCAGACAAAAACATACAGTTAAAACACTCATTCGTTTTAAATTAAACAAACTAGAGGTTGATTAAGCTTAGGTGACCGAATAGTGAGTCTGCCATGTTGAAACACAGCACCAGATCAGCAGAATGCAGACTAGTTGGGAGCGTCTGTTGTAGGTGAGTATGAATGGAAGGGGTTTTCTGCCTCGGATGACATTCTAGACACGTCTGGCAGGGGTTTGGGAGAGATTGATGATTGGAAAATGGAACAGATTGTTGTGGAGAGGAACCACTTGTTGAGACAGGTTGGTAGGCCTTGCTTCCATGTCTTTTTCTTGTATTTGTTCCTTTTGATCACTTTTATGTTTTACAAAGCTGAAGCTTCTTTTACACGTATTAGTGCGACACAGCTAGCTTCTATATCTTTTTCTTATATCTGTTCTTTTAGGACCCCCCGCACATTAGAGGACCAAGCCATGCGACCAGGTCACTGTGGCCAATGAGAATGCTTAGGGTTTATAGCATCGTGTACTTGGTCGCCGAGGCCAGTAAGTCGCAGCGGCCACTGGGATCCCAGGCAGAATTCAGGCGACCACAGGACGACAATGATAGCTCTGTGTTCATTTTTCATCGCGTGATCAAGAATAATCAAGAAAAAATAAACGTGGCCACTGTGCACGTCGCCGTGTTTTTCTGGCCACGACGATCCCACTGGCCGCACGACCTGACCACCTAGAGCGCAGGGGCCCTTATAGCATTAATTTTTTTAAGGCTTTTAAAAGTGGCCCTTCTTTATACGTATTAGCATGACACAGTTTTTTTGTTTTCTTGTCTGTTCTTTCAGACCATTAACTTTTTTTAAGGCTTACATTCGTATTTTATGTGCTTATGCGTTTTTTTGTTAATACTAATGTTATGTTTTATGTCATGCTCTGTTACGTGTGGACGAGTGGCTCGATTACTTAGGTGTCAGTCACAAACATTACTGAAAAGAAGACTGGAAGAATCCCAGAAAAAGATACTTGGAAGAAAAAATAATACTCACGTCGTCTATGTACTTCTCAAACTGTTGAAAATTCATACGGGAGATATTCCAAAGATCGTGAACGGGGATAAATTTATACGTCTCCAGCTTGGTGACATTATCAGGTTTGAAAATCCGGAAATTTTCATAGGCCAGGTCGGGGTTGATGCTCGGAAACCAACTGTCTTTAGTATAAGGACATACAGTAATTGCTGGAAATTCCAAAGTTTGTTTGTAGATGCAATAACTGTCCAATTTTGATGGTTCCTCCAGAAAGTAGGCAAATCTTTCAGCTATCTGGTAGCAACATAAACCCAAAGATGCTGAGAAAATGACGAGCCAGCAAACCCTCGACCAAGTTGGCGAATTCTTCATTGTCACATGACGCCATCCTGCAATTTCTATTCCTGACTTCGTTTGTTCTTTCTGTCTGATGATGGCCACGGGTCGAATGTTTCGTCCAGCGACAGGGGAAATCACCATCTTGTTAGTCCACGTGTATTTACTGAAGTATTATAGAAAAGCTAAAACGACAAACAACCAAATCCTTAATGACAGAAGTGAGACTGCAACAATTCAAAATGTGCTGTGGTGATTCACAGGCGACACAGTTGTGGATCACCCTGGATTCACAACATTGCTTTAAAGTAAAGTATAAGTGTGAAAAAAAACTATACAATAACCATGGTCTAAAGGAAAGTGCTCTATGTGTAATCATAGTAGCCCAGTAGTGGATTTGAGGAGGCAGCACGATTATAGCATAGTCCAATCATTATTGTACTCTCGCATGAAAGTCCAATCATTATTGTGGATTCGTTTAAAACGTTGTAATCATGGTAAAACTGCAGCTTTTTGACGCGCAGCCAGCGTAGCAGTGGTGCCAGAAGGAGAGAGGGTCAATTTTGCTAGATTAATTCTATCGGAAATCCTAGATTCTTTTACATGCCACAATCGACATGAGCACGAGACATCACAGGGCCCTTGTCTGCCCGAAAATGCCAGGCGTGGCTGAGGCCGGATTCGACCCCGGGACCTCTGGCACAGGAGACGGTGATGCTAACCATCAGGCCACCTTGCCCCACTCATGGTAAAACCATCCAACTTTACCATAGGTCTGAAAACCATGGTAAAACCATGCTACATTTTGTTTAGAAATAAGAAATACTGTACTTTGCTTCCTTACGTCACGTTTCCCACTTGAAATAGAATCTCACCGTGCCACATCTCTCACAGGGTTGAAAATGTAAGGGAGACTGTGTCAAAAACCCCCACTCAACCATGGAAGCACATAAGAGTGAACAGTCAAACCGACAGATCAACAGTGGAACCCATGCTGAATGAGCGAGAGAGAAAAAAAGCGACCATCTAATTGTAAAATTGCTTGACTCTTGGGTTTAAAATAACATCGTGCTGTGCTCAGTTACCGCCTCACGGAACTGCCAGAAACTTCCACAGCGTAAGTGAACCTTGCCACGTTGCTATGGAATTAGAGGTGTCTTGTAGCAGCGGATTTGCCACAGTTGCCGCCGTCTTGTAATGCAACACGGGTTAACATTAAAATGTTTATGCTCGACAACTGAAATATGTATGGAATATGCCAAATATATGCCCCAGTATTCAACACAAGTCCTACAATTTAAAATGGGTTAGTCACAAAGGCTTGAATAATATATCTGCATCTATAATAACTTTTGTACGCATTAGTCTCGCGGATTCATTTCAAATTTTCATTAGTTTTAAGGCCAATTTGTAAACTTCAGTTCGTAAATCTTTTAAATTTGGCAAAGAGTCAGGAATTTTTTGTATTACTCCAACATTAAAGGGACATACCATTCGAACGAAATATCTATCAATATTTCTCGTTACTTCACGTCAAGTATGGTCACAAGGAATTTCAATCAATCCCTTGTTAAAAATCCATTTTAAAATGTGGCATCTATGAGATTTTCTGTTAAATATTGGGGAGTATAGTTCGAGCATCTCGTACGTATTTACAGTTTAGGATTCTTAGATGTCGGATCTACTTTCACACGTTAACCGTGACGTATCACCGTTTCCGGTAAATGACGACATAATTTTAGCTTTCATGCTACCACGGGACCCTCTTTTGTCTGTTGTTGATGTTGTTGATAAGTGCACTAAATCTTGTGAAATGGTACGACGGCACCATGCACGGACTGAGAATTGTATGTGGCAGTTATAGGGCAAGAAGGAATGCAGTTTTAAATACTCTGGAAAAATCATCAGAAATGAAGGTACAAAAAACTATAAAAACCTAGCCACATAACATGACACCAAAATAATGTGTATCACGTCTCTACAGACCATTAACTGATACATTCAACAGTAAGCCGATCATATCAGGTTACATTTATCATATCAAAAACCAAAACTGGTAAAAGGGGACGCCAAGTTCCGCATGGTTCAGCCCTTCAAAGGAGTGATATCAACACACCAAAACATTCGCCAAGTTAATCGCACCACTTAATAGTTCGAAGGTTAAATGAAAACCAGAACATTGCTACTTTTGGTAGCAATGTTCAAGTTTTCATTTAACGTGCAAAGTATTGTTTCGGTGCGATTACGTTGGCGAATGTTTTGGTGTGTTGATATCACTCCTTCGAAGGGCCGAACCATTCGGAACTTGGCGGCCCCTTTTACCAGTTTTTGTTTTGATATGATATCAGTCCTTTTTTTAAAGTTGTGTATTAGACTCAACTCCACTACCGTGCAGATGTGTAATAAAGTGGCACGTCAACAAGAAATTGGTTTTCCATAATTTGATACTACCTTTTGCCTATAGGCCGAACCATTCTCAACTTGGTCACCTCTTTATAGGTTTTTGGTTTGGTTTTTAATTTGTTGTAATTTGTTTTATTTCGTTAGTTTTGGTGTGTTGATATCACTCCTTTGAAGCGCCGAACCACTCTCAACTTGGTGGCCTCTTCACCAGTTTTTGGCTTTGTTTATTTTGCTTTGTTTTCAGAGTTGGTTTATTTGTCGTCAATTGGACGTGAATACAATTTCTTTGGCAACGTTGTTTAGATTTATCGTGTTACACTGGGTGTGGCTAGGCACGCACGTCAGTATACACGTTGTCATTGTCCGAACTTTGGCTGTCCATTGTCCAATGAGAGACGATGCCGACAATAGTAACAATGGTCATAACAATATTTTCTTAATACGCGCCATCCCACGCCATCCTCGTTACACCCCTAGGCTCCAAACCATGAATGGTGCAGTTCGTATTGTACTGCAGCCATTCGTTCAATTTCATAGCTGGAAGCCTTCCCGTTATCTCTGTATCGATGAATAATCACCCTATGGAAATTAACATGGGGATGAGCAGACTAGATTTAGCTAGCGAGTAGCTAGTTAGCTAGCTAGCTAGTTACACATTTTCAACGTTATTGAGGGTCAGATTTTGCATTGAAAGCAGCTTAGCTGGCATTCCCACACGAGTTAGTTTTTGTCAGGTGGGTCATTGCTCTTGATTTCAACACAATTTAGGCTTTTGTACCGCATTATTATTTTTTCCCAAGTCCCTGAAATGAGCCCAACTATGCTTCAAGATATAAGACACTGACGCTATGGCGCAGCGATACAATGGTTTACAACCTCGATAATTGAATTGATGTGATATTTGTTGCCCAACTTGGCTCGACCAACTAGCGTGTGTCTAGATTAAAATTTAACGTTGTATAATGTTTTAATGTTTTTTTTAATATTTAGTAATCTAGACACACGCTAGTGTGTCGCCGCCAAGTAACAGTAGATTATCCCATTGTAGACATCCGATTGTTAAAAATTGATTGTTAATGATAAAAAGGCGGCTCACTAGCAGACACGTGTCTGTTAACTCTAAGCAACTGAAAGCATATTTTGGCATGTTGAGGATAAATCCCAATGCGACAGAAATGTTTCAAATAGTGAAAAAGGTAAGGGAAGGGTCAGAGATTAAGAAAAACTAAAATTTAAAGGATGAGTGTCCACCAATCATAGAGAAAAAAATGCGTCAATAACGTTGTTTTTATGTTACTGTCTAGCTAGCTAGCCAGCTGACTAGTTAATAAGATTTTTCCCATGTTAAATCCCATAGACTTTTTGCTCATGGCTAGCAAATTGCGAAGGCCTACGTACCTGAATTTTTGCACACGGATGCATGGTGATCTGAGGATGGTCCTTCTGTTGGTTTGGGGGTTGTAGGGGACAGGACAAATGCGTGGGAGGGTTTTGAAATTTGCCACCGGCGAATGTAATTTCGTTTCTTTTCCAAGTTGCAACCAAAGATTTTAAGCAACAATGGCTTGAACAATCAAGACTGGTCCTTAGATTTATTGTAAAAGCCTGGACGAACTAAAAACTGAACTGTAACGAAGGACAAAATAAAGAAACATTAACGTTGCCGTGGATTGCGTAAGAATAAAGTGATGCACGTTAGATGATGGTTATGCAACAATACGAGCATACACGAGCTAATGGGTTTTTTTGTTAATTATCCAAAAAAAATGCTTCACGTTCTGCTGTTTTAGTAACAGCGACCTTCGGGAGTTTCTGCATGACTAAATGTGAACGAAATCTTGAAAAATTAAGGGGAAGTTGCAGGGATAAACAAAACAACTGAAGGGGATACGCTGATTGAGTGAGCAAAGCGAACGAAATCAGCGATTGTTAGTCAGTGTGTGCAAAAATGAGATTGAAGCATCCTAAACAGACGGTGTAACCTTATGTACGTTCACAGTCCTATGAAAGTTGTGATATCCACCCGACACCAAAACTGGTAGAAAACCCGCCAAGTTTCCAAAAACGGTCGGCCTTTGAAGGTAGTGATATCTTTCCACCAGAGAAAGGCCGCCAAGGTTAATCCTATTAGCCAAGTTAATCGCACCGAATAATACTTTGGACGTGAAATGAAAACTTGAAGATTGCTACCGCTAGTAGCAATCTTCTAGTTTTCATTTAACTTTCGAACTATTAGTATGTGCGATTAACTTGGCTAATAGGATTAACCTTGGCTGCCTTTTCCTGGTGGAATATATAATAGGTTTATTCAGCAATCGGCCCGAAGTTCTGTGAGAACTTGTGTGTGCCTGATTACAACATAAAATATGCAAGAACATTGTGCGAGGAAAGGAAAAAAACAAAAAACAAAACAGAGATATGGTGTTTAAGCAGTGAGATATTTTGAAAACAAGGCAGGAACAAATGGTTAAACATTACACTTGCAACTAATAACACCACTAAAAATCAGCAAATGAAAATATTACAATGCTAACAATATCAAAACATTAACAGTATCAGGGTCATTTCAGGAACAAATCCCCCCCCCCTTATAAAAAGGGAAACAAACTACCTCTATCAGTGATAATATCGTGAACACAAATTAAACAATATCAGAAACAAAAACATGCTAAAAAAAGCCGTATCATAAAAACCAAGAAAAAAGCTAATCTATAAGTTGTTGGTCTAAAAAGTAAGCAGTTAGGTGCTTTCTAATGGTTGATAATTTATTAAGTTGAAGTAGTCTCAATGGGATTTCGTTGAATATGTGAGGGATTTTGTAGCTGTTTGTTCTTTTACCGTACTGGTTCCTCATAAAAGGTACCTCATATCGGTATGTTGTTTTTCGCAAGTAAGTATTTTTGGTGTTGGAACTGATTTTATATTCATCATTAAAATAATTTTTTAGAACAACTACAAAATCTCTCAGCTGTCTTATTTTAAGAATTCCAGTTTTCCTATAAACCTCTTTAGTTTTTAAATTTCCATATTCATTGAACAAAATTTTTATAATTCTATTTTGTAATTTTTGTAGTCGGTTTAGGTGGCAGTCAGCGGCAAAGCCAAAAATTTCAATGCCATATCTAATTTGACTCTCTATCCAAGCATAGTAGATCATTTTTTTATTTTTTGTGCTTAAGAGATACCTTATATGGTAAAGACTTGGCATAAGTTTCCTAAGTTTTTTAATGAGTTTCTCAATCTGCTTTTTGTACGTCCACTGTGAGTCAATTTGGAAGCCCAGATAAGTAGCTTCACTTACCCTTTTGATCACTCTACGTGTATTCATGCAGTTACTGTTTGTACAAAATTTAGTATAAAGAAATAGGTTTTTCTCAACAACTTTTTGAGCATGTGGTGATTTTACAGTGATGCAAAGCGTTTTCTCTTCACTAATAAAAA
>JAHWFP010227540.1:0-10400 GCA_023313725.1 Lithobius niger
ACAATATGTGCATTTATTTTTTAATTTCAAATAGAAAGAAACAAAAAAGCATTTATTTGGCCGCCTTCAAATAAAATAGCTTAAATAAAAGCATTTACAGTATTTGGATTTCAAATAAAAACGCAAAAGGAACGTATCCATGCCTTAAACAAAAATGATCCTGGTCGACGCATTCAGTTCTGTGAGGAATTCCTAGATTTCAAATAAAAAATAGAGCAAAAGAAAAAAGCACATGTCGCCGCGGGGGGGGGGGGGGAGGACTTTGCCACAGTACCCTGTTCCATTGCCGGGCCAGATAGGCTAACTTCTAGAAGGCTGACGTTTGACATTTTGTTTCAAACCAGTTATAATGTAGATTAAGTTCATCATTAAGGTTTAGAAACAAAGAAAGATGTTTCAGGTGATTGAATCACGAACGAAGGTGCTCGAGGTGCTCGAACTGTCCTCCTCCAGCAACGATACACTCACCACATCTGAGCATATTCTCCTGCATAAGTCAGGAGTAAATGTCTCAAATGCAGCAGTAATGAGAACCTGCAGTGTTGCAATATCCTGGGCTGGTTGAATGTACACCAAATCCCGTACTATTCCCCACACACTCAAGTCGATAAGCGTCAGATCGCATGAACGTGCAGGCCATTCCATCACACTTCTTCTACCAATCCAGCTGTTGGGAAATTGGTCATCAAAAAGGTCTCGCACCTGTATTGCATAGTGCGGTAATGCATCATCTTGTCTGAAAATAATTTCCGTGGGACACTTTTCCTGTACAGCTGGCAGCATCCTGTCTTCCAGCAGCTGACGATATACTGCACTATTGATTGTTCCATCAAGGAAGAATGGTCCAATAAGCCCATATACCTCCCCAAACATTGATGCCAGGTGAGGGCGTGAATGCTGCCATAGTGACGTGTGGGTTGTCATCACTGTAAAATATGTAGTTGTGATGATTAACTCTGCCATTCAGATGAACCTTGATTTTATCGGAGTATAATATCCGTTCCACGTCCTGTGGATCATCTGCAAGGAAATCTAGGAATTCCTCGCAGAACTGAATGCGTCGATCGGGATCATCTTTGTTTAAGACGTGTATACGCCGTGGATGGTACACCTTTAAGTCTCCGTCCTTAATCAGCCTATTAAATGAGGGCAGTGACACACCCGTTTGCCGTTTCAACTGACGGTGTGACGTCGTTGGTTTATCAAGCAACCACGTGGTGGAAATCGGCGGCATTTTCAGTTGTTCGTGCTGTTCGTTAGAGGCCAGAATGGCCGTTATGTTGATTTTCCACAGAATTCAAATTTCTCCACCAAATGTGCCACAGTAGACTGGCATGGAGGTGGCTGAAGATGCGTAGCCTGCCACATTACCAAAACGTCTGATATCGAATCGTTTTGGTAATACCATTTAATAATATTGATACGTTTGTGTAGGTTCATGCGTGGCATGGCGTTATGAAATACAAAACAAACGAGTGGTATCGAACGGAGCGAATAAAAAAAGAACAAACTGTATCGAATGATACGTATCAGGTTGTATGCACCTAACTACTGTCACATCCAAGTGTACGGACCAACCAGTATTACAGTATACTACACATCACACAATAGTGCATGTCCTGGGGACATCAGGTCACATGACTCACAACTTTGCGTGCTACGACAGTACAGTAGGTGAAGGGCAACATGCAACATTAACCAAGGTTACTAAATCGGTAATTAAAATCAGCCAATTACAGTAAGTACAGTACTGTAAACTGGGAACTCCTGTCCGATAACGTTACTATAGGCCTTTTGTGCAGCGAGTGGTGTGGCGATTAGATGTGAATACTGGATAATTGTTAATTCAGTACGTACATTGTGTGATTCGATTCCTACATGGTATCAGGTATAAGAGGCCGCAGAAGCTACGTTGTACTGCCGCCATACAAGTGGTTTCCCCCCATCAACCAGGGTTGCCACATGCGTTTTTTCCTTTTGCGTTTTTATATGGAATCCAAATACTGTAAAAGTCTTTATTTTAGCTATTTTGCTTGATGGCCAATTAAATGGTTTTTTTTTTCATTCTACTTGAAATCTAATGAAGGGCTTGTATTGTTTGTTTTGGTGGCCCCCCCCCCCCCACCAACCAGGGTTGTCGCATGCTTTTGTTACCTTTTGCGTTTTTATTTGAAATTATAAAAGCTTTCTTTCCTGAGGTCAGGAATGACTTTCATGATTTTTTTACTGAGGTCAAGGATAATAGTCCATGCTGTTAATGCAAAAACATTTCAGTTCCGGCAACAAGCTACATATTGTACATGGAAGCTGTTCACATGTTGTAGTTTACAAATCCGCCGGGAGACACTCCCGGAAGTGACACGTATAGCCGTGATGACGTCATCAAAATGGCCACCATGCGATGTACTAAATCTCTACTATCTCCGGAACTAATTGATCAATCCTATCGGGCGACCTATTGTTGGAAAGATAATTTAATTTGCTAAAAGAAATTCCGGAACAATATATGCCATAAATCTGTTAGTTTTGGTTTAAAATGAAGAAGAAAAACATAATATGACTGCTGTGCGATAAACTAATTCCTAATTATCTTTGGAACTAATTGATCACTCTTTTCGTGCGACCTATCGTTGGCAAGGTAATTTGCTAAAAGAAATGCCGGAACAATGTACGTCGTAAATCTATTAGTTTCTACGTAATTTGAAGGAAAGCACATTATGATGTCCTCAAAATGGCGACCATGCAATATACTAAATCTCATGTATCTCTGGAACTAATTGATCAATCTTATCTTGCGACCTATCGTTGGAAAGATAATTTAATCTTCTAAAGGAAATGCCTGAACAATGTATCCCGTAAATAATTTAGTTTTTGTTTAATATGAAGGAAAAGGTAACGCGTGTGTAATTATTGCCGCTTTATATGTGGTTCTTTTGGAAACGGTGCAACCCCGCTATGCCCGGTACAAGGAAGAACGCCAGAAGGATGGTAAATTCAGGGTTTATTCCAGGGCCACGCGGTTTGTCCTTAGAAGATGTTGTCCAGGGGTTCAAGGATGCTCTAATCAGGGCTTCTAGCAGAGTAGCACACTTCAGGAAGAGTTCTTAGCTGGTTAGGGACTAGCTCCCAGAGTGAGGCTGCAAGGCCTTAAGTACCTAGAGCTGCAGCCAGTACCTGCCACTGGTATATACTATATACATATATATACTATATCCTGGTATCCCATGAGCCATCTCTGCTAGCAGCTACCCCTAGGGGCAGGCAAGGCCAGAGACATTCTGACCACTGATCTCCAGGGACTGGACCATACATCAAAGTACATAGCATTACTGGAATAGTATACAGAATACATAGTATGGAGCCATAGCATCAAGGTAAAGAGGCCCACTAAAGCCCTAGCTTAAGGAGTAAGAGGTAGCTGTGGAAACCGTTGTTGCAACGGTAAATTATTAAAGCTGTGTCGTATTGGTCACAGTGCGTCACTTGAGCAGTGGCCTTTACAGACACATTGTAGTGTACAGGAAAGTAATTGTTTAATATGACAGCTCATACCTCTCGTAGTACACTTGCAAGTCTATAGAGGCTATGTAATTACCCCAGCAGTTGTCATCCATCCCAGAATATCAATTCAGCTGATTTTTGTTGCCTCCCCTTTAACGGCTGCCTGAATTGTCAAGTCATCACCCTGATTCTGATAACCTCATTCTGCAGATTATGATGGCCTGCGATGCTAACCTTGTGTGCGTACCTACTTTGTTTTACGTGCGATCCGCCGATGACTTACAGAATGCTGTCTGCCCTTCCTGGTGTTGCAACAAAGGCTTGAATAAAGTTTTCATTCTAGCCACTACCTGCTAACCCAAAACCAATCTTTGAAATTACAGCCATTTCTATGTGCAGTTTTGTGATGGTTGATCGGCCTTAGGCTGGTGTCTGTGATGAATTGATCTTCTTAAGAATACTTATCATAATGGTCATGGCACGGCGAACCATGGATGAGGAATTCACATCATAAACTGGGAGCAGAATTGATGTGCATTTACCTTTCAAACCTTCATGGATGTTTTGACGGGAAAGGAAGGCTACCCAGGATAACACTTTACCTTCGTGGTCAGCCTTGCTTCTGGTGGATTCTGACCAGTCCATCATTTCCACAGGTGTATCAATGGTTTTTTCTTCGACCATTGGTAACGGTGCACCACATGAACGTTTGGTCGTATGAGGAAGACTTGTGGAGGACTTGGGCAAGCCTATTCTGCTTCATTGTTTGATTGTCCTAGGTTGAGACTGGTTGTCAAAGACATACCTACTGGTGGGTGAAAGATGAGACATGCCTGTTACATGGAATGAGTTCGCCGATGTACTGAAGGCTGTGTTATGTTCTATATTTTCAATTGCGTGCAGCACAAGTGAATACATTATACATCGCAGAATAAAGCTAACTTAAATTACACATATAAAGTGGCAATAATTATGTGTAGATTTTGTTATTCTTCAAATTAAACAAAAGAGACTAACGGCATACATTGTCCTTCCAGTTCTTTTGGCAAATTATATTATATTTCCAACAATAGGTCGCACAATAAGAGTGATATATTCGTTCCGGAGATACCGCAGATTCGTATATCGCATGGCAGTCATTTTTATGACGTTATAATATGTTTTTCTGTATATTAAACAAAAGCTAATATATATACAGCAAACAATGCTCTGGCAATTACTTTAACAACTTAAATTATCTTTCCAACGATAGCTTACACCATAAGATTGATCTATTAGTTCCAGAGATACACGAGATTTAGTATATCGCATGGTGGCA
The DNA here is from genome assembly GCA_023313725.1 of Lithobius niger. Classification (NCBI taxonomy): domain Eukaryota; kingdom Metazoa; phylum Arthropoda; class Chilopoda; order Lithobiomorpha; family Lithobiidae; genus Lithobius; species Lithobius niger. The sequence continues at coordinate 4,820 of JAHWFP010227540.1, forward strand.
ATTTTGAGGACGTCATAATATGTTTTCCTTCAAATTACGCAGAAACTAATAGATTTACGGCGAACATTGTTCTGGCATTTCTTTTAGCAAATTAAATTACCTTTCCAACGATAGTTCACACGATAGGATTGATTGATTAGTTCCGCAGATAATTGAGAATTAACATATCACACAGCAGTCATATTATGTTTTTCTTCAGATTAAACCAAAACTAATAGATTTATGGCATATATTGTTCAGACATTTCTTTTAGCAAATTAAATTATCTTTCCAGCAATAGGTTGCACGTTAGGATTGATCAAATAGTTCTGGAGATAATAGAGATTTAGTCCATCGCATGGTGGCCATTTTGATGACGTCATCACGGATTACGTCGTCACTTCCGGGAGTGTCTCCCGGTGGATTTGGTAACTGCAATGTGTGTACAGTTTCCATGTACAATATGCAGCTTGTTGCAGGAACTGAAATGTTTTGGCACTTTTTGTCGCTAACAGCACGTACTGTAAGGGTTATAGCAACGGGGAAGGATTGTTGGACTTTGAAATATTCGACGTGTAACATTTTTTTTGAAACACTCTGTACAATGGGTGGTGGGGGGGGGGGGGCCCTCCCGTAATATTTTGTGGACCTTGTGAACAATGAAAACTATGGAACCTGTCAGACGTGAACGCGAGCAGCTTTCGTTTGTGATTCATCAACTAAAAATTATAAATTAACATGTTATTCTACAAATTTTTCATTTGTTTGGATTTTTTTTATTTAATTTTTTTTTTTTTCTTTTTTTAATTTTTTTTTTCAATAAAAACCCCATGTGCCCCCCCCCCCCCCCCAACATCCCGCCTACCGGTCTGTATCGACAAAGTTTCCTACGAGTTACAACATAACCAATAGGAAAACATAACAAATCATTTTTCAAACTTTACATCCAAGTCTTTACACTATCGTATACAATTTGCAATTTTTTAGAATAATTTAGGAAGTGTTCTGTTCAATTTACCAGCAAATTCCCTAACGCAAAAGCTATTATTTCAGTTGTTTTTGTTTATTGCATATACTTACGTTGTTCTACCATTTCTGAATAGTTTAGTGTTGTTCTGTTCAGTTTTTGGCGAATTCTTCATTATTTTCACATACCTGGATATTCGTTGTTGTCCATGTCCAGTCCTCCGGACAAAGAAAATCCAAAAGTTGATAAATTTTCATTAATATCTTCAGCATAAATTTCCTGTAATTTGAATATAAGTTAAAAGTTACAGAGTCTTTACTCACAAATGTTTTTTCATGAACTGATAAGACTTTTTGAACCACACTGAGTTTGTTGGCATTCTTTGTAAACAGAACCTTATTTAACCACCAAGTTCAATTTTATGTCGTCTTTTTAGGCCTACTAAGTTAGCCCTTCAAATAATGTGAGCAACCAGTCGAATTAGAAAAATCAAAACAACAGTTAAACTAAATATAGGCAGAAGTCAAATTTACACGTGATAGCTAATAATGTAGGCTTTTTGGACGGCTCGAGAGTTTATTTTCCATCTTGGGTAGCCTAAATAACTTGTTACGGATATACAGTTTAGTTTAAAATTAAGCCAGCATTCAGAAGAGCAGGGAGAGGTTGTTGTGTCAAGGAGCTGGTCCATTTATACAAAGAAAAGCTAAAAGAAGCGCGTGTTGTAAACCTATATTAGTAGCAAAAAACCATTAAGCTTTAAAATACGGATGTATGCCTTAAAAAACATAATGCTCTAAAGGAACAGATACAAGATACAATTAAGCCATCAGCGTTGCACTTATGCATAAACGAATCTCCAGCGTACCAAGAAACAAGCTGGAGCTTCTCTTACCCGTATTAATGCAACACTGATAGCTTAGATGTCTATTTCTTTTATCTGTGCCTTTAGCGCATTAAGTTTTTTTAAGGTTTACATCCACATTTTAAAGCTTAAAGCATTTTTAAGTACTAATATCTGTTGTTTTTTTTCTTGACCCAGCAAGAATAATAATAACAACGAGAATATTGTAATCAGTTTAAAAAAACTGTTATAAGGCTCTGAGCCTTTTTAATACTTACGTTTTAAGCTATAAAAATTGAAAAATCGGTTTACTGGTTCGATCACTAGGTGAGAGAAAAAGTCTAAACAAGAACAACAACAACAGCATCTTTGCAGTCACATTAAAAGAGGAATCAAAAGGCCCTTGTCCTTGTTAATACCTACATTTTAAGCTAAAACAAGTGAAAATCGGTTCACTGATTCGATCACTAGGTGAGAGAAAAATTTCCCCAATAAGAATAGCAACAACAACAAGAATATGGTAGTCACGTTAAAATAAAGAGTTCAATAGGCCCTGGGCCTGATTCATACCTATGGTTTAACTATAAAACTTGAATATTGGTTCATTGGTTTGATATCCAGGCCAGGGCAAAGAGTCCCAACAACAAGAACAACAACATCAAGAAACGGCTATGCTGTGGCGGCCAAATGGCTCAATTGTTGTCATTACAATTTTTCATGCAGTGACTTAGTTACGACACGACCCCAAATACCGAATTTCGTTGGTCTATGTCAATTTTGGGGGAAATATAGGGTTTCAAAGTTTGACGTTTCCTCAATAAGAATAACAACAATAAGAATATTGTAGTCACTTTAAAATAACGTTCAAAAAGCTCTAGGCCTTGTTCATACCTATGCTTTAAGCTTGAAGCACTTTTATAGGCTATATTTTTATCAAAAACTTTAAGCTTGAAAATCGGTTCATTGCTTCGATCTCTAAGTGAACGCAAAGTATTCCAAAAACAACAAATGGCCATGCTGTGGAGGCAAACTGTTCGATGTTGTCATTAAAATTTTCAATGCAGCGAAGTAGTTCAGGGTTCCGACAATTTTTTAATTCTGAATTTCCCTGACATTTCCAGGTTTTCCAGGTGCATCCAATGGCAATTTCCAGGTAGTTTACAAGATGTTTAGTTAGGGAAACGAGTATTAACGAATGTGTTTATTAATATTTGTACGAAAATAATATAACATCCCAGAAAATAGCCGTTTTATTTTGTGCACGGTGTATCTTGAGTCCTGCAAGTATTTTGTGAGCGGCTACGTCTTCCTGGATGGGGGTGGCTTTAATCGATGGCCGCCATTGTTTTTGTAACCATCTTGGATATCAACAAGGCACTCTTCTACTAAAAACGTACAATCGATTATCTGTGTTCGTTCTGCGGAGAACTCAAGATACGCCGCGGACACTATAGAGACTAGTCCAGACAGGGCTAAATGTATTTTCATCACAGATGTTGGTACTATAGCCTAAGATTTGGTTCAGTGCAAGTTACATCTAAAATACTTGTACGTATTAAATTACAAATTAAATATTTGCTACTAGCCTAGGATTTTGTTTTTGATCTACTAATTCAAGAGAACTTAGAGAACAAATACAAAGGCATTTTTTTCAAATTTTCCTGTCTTTTCCCTGATTTTCCAAAAAAATTCTTGTTTTCCCTGAAATTTCCCTGAGAGTTTGGCTCCGTTTTCATTTTCCCTGAGATTTCCAAGTTCTCCAGGTTTTGTCTGAACCCTATAGTTTTTACACCACCCCAAATGCTGAATTTCGTTGGTCTATGTCATACCGAGGCTTACATAAGGACCACTTGATAAATTACGTAGGATCAGTGTATACAACATTTTTTCTTGCCAGCTCCTCTTTTCAACTTTATAGCGTTAGGCAGTTTTATCTTTTTACTAGTACGCCAATTACTTATTAAGGCAACTTAATTAGCATATTAAAGCAATAAAACGCTGTTGTTCATAGTCGAAAGCCTGTTTGGTCTTTGGTTGTTGCCAGAGTCGGATCAGGTCACCGGGTCAACCGGGTCATTCGGGTTAAGTTTTAGGCCAGGTCACCGGGTCACTGGGTCTGAGCTCTGGACCCGGTGACTCAGTTTGACCCGAACTGATTCGAAGACCCACTGACTGACCTCCACCTAAAAAAAACTGACTAAAATAAATTGAATTTTTTTCCTGTGTTAGTACCGAAAGTGATTACCATTGTTTGTATGGAAAATTTTCTTCGTTTCTTTGGAATATGTACCCCCCAATAATAATAAAAATAACAATAATAGTAAACAAAGTTACAATTTTTTTTTAAGTAGAGCCGGCCTTACTAAAATTTACTGGTAAATTAATTTGTTTAAGCTTAATAATAATAATATTTTTGTTTTATTATATTTCCAAGCGTTGTGGTACGTAATGAAGAACATAAAGTACATAAAGTACTTAAGTACATAAAGTTGATTTGTGACAGTTGGTGAAAACGCTCTTTGCAATCCAACACGGCATTAAGGTTTGGCATTTACACCACTACTTATTCTATCTGGGGAGAGAATATTGGTTTAGATCCCACTTAAGACAAGCACATCCATCGTTTTAATCTTACAATATTATCTGTTCGTTACAGTGGTTCATTCATCGTTCATGGAGGGGGGGGGGGGGGTGCAGAAGACTCGTATTTGATTGATTAAAGTGAAGAAATAAAGCATCTGTTGCACTTAACAAATTTGCTAAATGGGCGCTTCAAAGCCAGTTTATGCTTCGTTGTGGTCATGGTGGCGTTCAAGTGGCAGAGCTCAGTATAAACACCTGAAGAAACTAATACAGGTAGTGACTGAAAAGGAAGTCCCTGCTAGTCAGTGCCGACCAGAGTTGTGTGAGAGACTACCAAATGCCTTCAGAAGCTATGGAATGTATTCTGGCCTTTTCAGGACAATATCTCGGCTCCTACTGTGATCATAGTGTCTTGGTTTGAATCCCTGCATTTGCTTGTCCCTTTACTAGATTTGTTTCTGCTTCTTAACGTTTACAATTCAAAATTGATCTGGTTCATCTACACAAGCATTGGTTTGCTTTAGATGACTTAAGACTCAAAGCAATACTTAAAAAAAATTGATGGTTATTTGAATTTGATCGGCAAACTTGACAGTTGTTATAATGACGTTCGACTATTTTAAAATATTAAAGCAAAGCTACAATGTTAGTCCCCTGCATTACAATAATCCATGACATGACTACGTTCTGACCCCCATAAACAAAAAATGTACAGAACTTGGATAAACGAATTAGCTAAACAGCTTTAAAAAGAATTTTGTTACTCACTCCCTCTGTAGGTCACGGAATCAAACTTACAAAAAATGTGTGTTACGTTTTTCATGCATGCCAATTGTAAAAACTTGAGTGAACCTGCAAATTGAATGAATTATTCATACCTGAGCAGCTACTTTGGCTACACCGTCGAGTTTCCCATGATAAATAAAAATGGCTCCTTTTTCCTTAATTCCAGCATAAGGTGCACCCACGGCAAAGTCTGTTAAAAATACACAAATATAATGTGTTAACAAATTCGTTTAGTGAAATGGACAAATATGTAAATACATTTTTTCTGGGTTTTGTTAATTTTTTATTATTTTGGACGTTACAAGATGCTCTCACCTATTTTACCTGAAGGTGTTTAGGTAACACTCCTAAGCGTAATTATTTGAAGTATGGACACTGGCCTACGTATTGAAAGTATGTTATTTCATTGACCCATACCTAAT
>JAHWFP010227540.1:17883-35266 GCA_023313725.1 Lithobius niger
TTTCCTTTCTTGTCTCGACCTGTGCTTTCCTTTCTTGTCCCAACCTGTCCTTTACTTTCCTGTTGCAACCTGCCCTTTCCTTTCCTGCCCCAACCTGGCCTTTCCTTTCCTTTCTTGTCCCAACCAGTTCTTTACTTTTTCTGTTTCAACCTGTCCTTTCCTTTCTTACGCGTGAAACCTACAATGTCAGTGTAAAGAGGTTACAGTAAATAAAACGTTCGAAAAAAAGAGAGGGGCTTACAGGTCATGAATTCAGTAATAGATGGCGTCTGTCATTTTTTGAACGTTTTGCTTCATGTGGCCTCTTTAACTGGCACTATGAAATATTAGGTTTTAAATACACGGAAGTAAAGAAAATGTAAGCACAAGGAGTTGGTTTCACATTTTTAAGTTCCTAATTTGGCCAGGACTCGGAGTAGTGGCGTAGCTCTGGTTCTTGGGGACCATTGGAAAATAACTGTTATGGCCGGCGTCTCTTCTGATTTTTAACGAAATAAAAAGTAGCACGTTATTTAGATTCAATGATCCTAAAACATGGCCTAATTTCGCAAAAAAAAAACTTCAAATGTTATTTATACTTTAAGTTGTTTAAATATGTCTACTTTGTCCTTGCTTATAAACAGAAATCAAGCAGAACTTCAGAAGAAAGACGAGTGAGCAATTTCCAAATCCTACGACGGTAGTTTGTTTATTTGTCCTTTCCTGTTTACATTTGTTTGTCAAGAAATTATAAATAAAAACTGTAAGAGACGAACACTTTAGTCAGCTGTTAAATACTTCGTTTGTCACATTGCTGAAATTTCCACATTATGACTTACAATGTAGCTGGAAGAATGCCACAGGTTTACAAACGTAATCGATTTGGGCTAATTCAAAGTTATGTTTGAACTGAACAGGATAAAGTTGGAGAAGGAGAAGTCTTTAGAGAAGACACTGTGATTTCAAAACTTCGGGGGGGGGGGGGCAGTCAGAATGATCTGAATTTCAAGTCCTTATTCTTCTTTGTTGAGGGCCCCTTGACCTCGGGGGCCCATGGAACACCATCATGCAACACTATTTCTACGCCACTAACTCAAAGGCAAAATCTCTATAAATTGGTGTAATAGTTCGACATCATTTAGTGGCAAGATGTACCTAGTCAAAGAAAGGGGTCAGTGTGGTGTTAAACTATCGTAAAGATACTTCTTCTGCTAAAAAATAATCACCTTTCCAGTCAAGTTACTTCCCCTTGGCATACCAACTGCAATATCAATATCTTGATCGCCAGAGAATTCCCCTACAGCTGTAGAATAACCTGTAATGAAAAACACAAATGATGCATTAAAAAAAACGCAGTATGTAATACAACAACCTCTGGCTGTTGGTCTCATACACACATGCACAAAAACTACAAAAAACTGAACGAACAGGCTGAACACACTGATGTATATCTGCCTTTATTCTCAACAATTAAAAAAAAAACTTCCTGTAAAATAGATCTACCCCAAAACAAAACTCGTTAAGGATTCCCGCCAAGCTTTTCGGCCGTGTGAAGTCGTGATATCAAATGCCAAGCTCTTTTGCCAAGCTAATCCCACCGAGTAACAGTTCGAAGGTTAAATGAAATAATATGAAAATTGCTTACTGCGCAATTTTGAGTTATTTCATTAACGTTTGAAATCTTAGTAGGTGGGATTAGCTTTAACGAAGGGGCTTGACGGTTGATATCGCGACTTTACACGGCCGAAAAGCTTGGTGGCAATCCTTAACAAGTTTTGTTTTGGGGTAGATAACGGATATTTTTGGTCGAAATTGATGAAATCCATTTTTTTAAATTAGCAATTATGAGATGGAAACACCAATCTAGTTTTCTGGTCCATTTTTTTTGTGTGTGGCTTTCGTTACATTTTGAGGACATCAGTCACTTTTTTTCATATAATTAGTTTTCTTATTAGTATTGCAGTATTTCCTTGCAAACGAGGAATGTTATTTAATGTTCAGTTTACTGGCGTTTGTGATTAGCATTACTTACATTGTTTTAATGTTTTGTATTGTTGTGAAACATTACTCAAGGAGCTGCTTGTATACAAGCGAAACTACCTATACACAAACCAAAACCCTTTTTCTTCAGTCTACGTCCGGCAGCTGGTGTTAGCTGATTGGCATTGTTGCATAATAACAATGTTAAAACAATGTAAAACAATCAATTTGGTCGTTTAGCGGTCCCTAACCTCTGAACCACTTGACCAATTAGAAGAAGCCTTATGAAAAGGGCACATCTCCAGAGCAATACCTGTAAAATGAGCCAAGAACCAGCTTTATTCACCGTATAGAAGAATTTTATTTTCGTGAATCAAGAAATGGCGTTACCTAGTTGCCAGTAGTTAGTAATACCCCAAAACAAAACTTGTTAAAGATTCCCGCCAAGCTTTTTCGGCCAAGTGAAGTTTTAATAATAAACGCCAAGCTTTTTCGCCAAGCTAATCCCACTGAGTAATAGTTCGAAGGTTAAATGAAATATATGAAAATTGCTTGCTGCGTAATTTTCAATTATTGCATTTAACGTTTGAAGTCTTAGTCGGTGGGATTAGCTTGACGAAGAGCTTGGCGTTTGATATCACAACTTCACATGGCCGAAAAGCTTGACGGGAAGCCTTAACAAGTTTTGTTTTGGGGTAAATATCACATATTTTTGATCCAAATAGATGAAATCCATATTTTTTCTTAGCAATTGTGAGATGAAAACGCATGGATTTGTTCAATGTTCAGTTTTGCATTGTTGCATAATAACAATGGTAAAACAATCAATTTGGTCGTTTAGAGGTCACTAACCCCTGAACTACTTGACCAATTAGAGGAGGCCTTATGAAAACGGCACATCTCCAGGGCAATACCTGTAAAATGAGCTTTATTCACCGCATGGAAGAATTTATTTTCGTGATAAAAAATTGGCGTTAGCCAATAGTTAGTAATTAAGCAAATATCGACGTTATTGACGTCGTTTTTTCAACAAGAAAACGTTAAGCTTTGTCACTAACAGTGACTTTTATGTTGTCAGGCGACCAAAGTTTCACGATTAAACAAGTTTCAGCCTTTTCTGTCGCATTGTTATTTATCCTCAGATGGCTGAAAACAGCCAAACTACCTTAGCTGTAAAGACACAACGTGTCTAGTGGTCGCCATGCTCATCTATATATTTTATCTGAATGTTATCGTTTATCTTGGCGGGCGACACACTAGCGTGTGTCTTGATGTAAACATGCCTTATACACTGACTTCAGAGGCGACGTAAAATTCACATTGTAAATCCTTCTCAATTTTGTTTGCGTATAATTTTGTGGTGGCGTGGGACTGGGAACAATTACATTATCAAAGTCGTTAAAAGACGCTTCCTTCCAGAAGAATGATTTTGAATTGCCTCTCAAGGCTTCACGCTGATGCAGCATTTCTCAGGAGTGCAGCGGCAGCATCAATTCGACTCGCAGAATCAACCCCCCAAAAAATAAGAAATCTGCTTCATTAGTCAAATTACGTTTTCATTGATTAGGGTGCTTTTACTTACGAAGGCGGTACGCAATTGATAACGTAGGCATTACTGGAAACGGCAATACGCCCCGTACCAGTGATGGTTGCTTATGGGCCTAGTTTCGACATAGTCAGTGACATCACCATGTCTTGGTTAAATCGTCATCCAAGGTTCGTACACCTTGGAGCAACCGAAAGTTAAGGCTATTCTTAGACATAATTTTAAGTGTTGAACATTACATTTTGTACTTCGTAATTCCTGGGAGTGTATGGCACTCTTAAAGGCGCCTTTTCACCTTTTCAACTCCTACATAGCAGCACCGTAGAATCTTCGAGCAATATAAAGAAAATATCGGTAAATTAAAACAAGCGGTTACAGCGACTGCCTAGTCGCACCGGTCTTCTGTACAGTTCCTCCACTTCGAAGTTTGAGGCGCACACATCTATCGTGCACTACAACAGCTAGCTATCTCTATTATACTAATCTAAAAGCAGTAGCCATCACAATTGTCGGTTAAAAATGTGTCTGCTTTTAGGCCTATTTTACATATTAGGCATAATTGTCAGCTTTTATAGGCCTAATTTTAACCAGCAGTTTTAATTTCGTAAGCAGCAGCAAACGGTGATATGGATTTATAGTAAACCTATTCACTTTTGCAACACGGTGCGCCTACAGGCACACAGTTACAGTGTTACAACATAACGCGCAACGTAGCCTATATAGATCAGTTGTAGTAGGGAAGTGACGAGAGAGACGCTGTTGATGGAGCCAACAGCGACTCGTAGCAACTTGACGTTGCCATGGTAACATGATTTTAGGCCTAATTTTCATTTTTAGGTCTAACTTTAAAAATGCAGTTTGAATTTCATAAGCAGCAGATATAGGCCTAATGGAGAATTTAGTTCGACGGTAAGCCTATAGGGATGTTTTTAAAGTCAGCGGCTTGCGACTCGCTTGCAAGCGGAACCGCTGCCTGTTTGTTATTTCAATAGGAAAGCGTTCCCCGCGGCCAAGCGACTCGCAAGCCGCAGACTTTAAAAACATCCCTTATTCATTCATGCAACAATGCGACGGGACTATTTTAAACGAAGCTAAAATCTATTTGTTTTTATTGTCTGTTTTTTTTTATTACCTTAGGATTTTAAATCGACGATCAAATGTTATTATTTAATTTAGTTACGTCGAAGAATTCTATTAGCTATAAGGAAGTAACGATGTTTTAATTTGCCATGTTATTTAACTAACTTCTCACACTAAATCTAACGTTGTAAACAATGGTCGTCAATATCTGGTACCGTTGCGGAGTTGAAAAAAGCGACGGACGGACGGACAAAGTCGTTGCAATAGTCTACTCAGCCGGTACGGCTATACAGAAGACTAAAAAAGAACAGCCCTTCGCAGCAGCGCAGCGAATTTACATAACTAGAACGAGATCAGGTGACCCACATCAGCCTATTGGATGACGGAGAATCTGGAACGTGGATGCTGTGTCTAGAATATGGGCAACGCTATCGAAATGGTGAACCATAGGAGTTGAGTTGTGTTTGAATGGATAAGCAACTCCCAGTTCAAATGCATAGCCGAAGTGCGTAGTCTTCGATGGCAAGCGTGACTCACGAATGTACCCAGAATACAAAGCGCGTCTGCTACTTCCGCCTGACCAAGCCGCCAAGAGGTATTCGCGGTTGATCCGCTCGTAGGCGGTGGAATTTTCTGTGAAATACGCCCTGTACTACATTGTTTATGATGTATCAAACGTAGGTAAGATAAGAGATTGTTATATTGCCAGGCGTACGTGCCACTGTGTTTTATAACAAAGTTTGACAGTCGAACGAAACCTTAACGCCGATTGTTGGGGAAGAAAATATCATATTTTTGTAACACGAGACGGGGTGCTTATGAATGCATGATATTTGCAAGAAAACCGGTGTAGAATGAGTCAACTTCTTGTGACAACAGTAAGTTTAACCAAGTTAAAATGTCGTAGCAGCAGAAAAATTGAATAAATTACTAAATCTAATTTAGTACCGTTATACCAGTTTAGCACCGCGTTATACTAGGCGTCGTCTGCTTTCTCCGCCATGTTGAAAGATGGTTTAAAGGGATTAAACCTAGTGCGTTGGGTGTAAATTTCCGATCACGCGGCCGCGAGTGCCGATTGGCGTGGCGGTACGTCCTTTGACGCCGCGCTCTTAAACTTCCGGTTTAGTCAAGTTGCTTATCCACCAAAACACAGCTCAACTCCTATGGGTGAACCGAAGCCTTTAAACGCAAACGTAACAATGGTTTCGTGGTGGATTGTATGAAAACGGAATTAAAAAAGACAAAAAGTATCGCAGGCTCAGGTCTTCCATTTAAAGATCAAAGATAAATTCAACTAAAACGGCAATGTATAAAGAAATTACGGATGCAAACCTATTTACGTTGCCTTTTGGATTTAAAAGTCAGACTGCCTGAGCAGGGAATTCAATACCCACGACCTTTGAAACCAAATGCCGAGTCCTACCGCCGAGCCATACTGTGTCAATATATGGCTCATCGGTAGGACCACGGCAATTTGGTTTCAAAGGTCGTGGGTTTAATTCCCTGCTCAGGCAGTCTGGCATTTAAGTCCAAAGGCAACGTAAATAGGTTCATTTATTTTAGCTTTATCGAGCCCATTTGGCTTTCCGTCCTGTTTAGAACATAAAGAAACACCAAGTTTCATTTGTCTTCCATATGCCAACATTATGAACAACTTTTTTTTTAAGATAATAGCGTATAATTTACCTAGATAGCTATCGTCATCAGATGCTGGTCCCTCAGGAGTATTGAGTAAGTTGGCTGTTGCGAGCAAGTCTTGCATGAAGATTTGACCTAGAAAGTAAAGAAATCGTAATCATCAAACTTAAAATTAAAGAAACAAGACAGGAAGATGGACCGAGGGTACACGGACGTTTCTTATGTCGCTTTACCTTACATCGCTTTACCTTACGTCGACTTGAAATCATATCGCTTTAGGAGAGAGGTGGTTACACGGACATTCAAGTTGGAGTGAGTTAAAACGACAATGGGTACACGGTAGTTCCTGCTAAGTCGATGTAGCGTCGTGTTTATCTAACCCCTCATCAACCAAACCCCTCTCTATTCCCATGTGCCCCATTCAACTAGCTGGGACTTCGACTTCGTTTTAAGGAAGTGACAGGTTCCACCCTGGCATCGTGACGTTTACGCCCACCCGTTTCAACCACTCAAAGGAAAGCAGTCCTTAGAGCAACGTAGAAAATGGGTTTTAGGTAGGTACACTTAGGTTATTAAAGCGCTTCAACTCCCTATGTCGACGTAACGAGGTGGTTTGAGATAAAGCGACTTGGAAGTGGTTTTAGGTGGTTACACGGACGTTCTTAAAGCGTTCTAAACACTACATCGACGCAGGTTAAATCGATTTAAGACAAAGCGACGTAAGAAACCTCCGTGTACCCTCGGTCATTGACACTGGCGTCCATCGTTTTGTTTTTCGAGCGGCAGCAGTCGACTTGCAATCGCACGTGGAAGTTAAGTGTAAAATAAGGCATACCCTTTTCTGCCTAGTGTCTGCTTAGGTGAACGGCAACTACACAGAAAAAAAAACAAAAAAACAACTTAAATAAATCCTAACGCGCAACGAGAGCTTTGTGAGGGTCCGGGAACCTGAGTAAGGGCTCGTTTAAGCAACGAGACCTTCTCGCTCGCCGAAAGCTATTTGCTAGGCAACCGTTATTTATTTACTATTAATTTCCCGTTTCTACTAAATGAATGCGGTAATAGACAATAAATTAAATGTATTATAAATAACAACACGGACAAAGAACAAAGTGCAACAGTCATTTTAAACATTGCTACAACATTGTTGCCATTTCACGCTATTTCCAAAGTTTGCTACTCTCGCTGAAAAAACAGCTTCTAGCAGTGATCAATCGACGGTAGAATAAATAGCTATACTCGCAGCGAGAATTCAAAATCCAACATGGCGTCCATTTCGGGGATGTCGAATCGAAGACAAAGCATTGAATACTTGAATTCAGAAATCTGTCCGTCGTCTTGTACTGCAATACAAATTGTTTTCTAGTTGTCATAAATGATGCTCTCGTCTTGCACGCATCGTACGTCGTGTCGGGAGGCACGAGGAGGAGATTTGCGTCTGCGTTGTTGCCATGGTTACTACGTATAGACAACTCAAAAGCCGCATTCTCCGGCAAAGGCGAGAAGCGGCCAGCAGATTTAGCATTGACCAAGTAAAAGCTAGTAAGCGAGAAAATTGTCCTTGCGTAAACGCGCCCTAAGGCGAGCTAGCAGCCGAATGGTCAGAATCCCCGACTAGAAACCAAGCGAATGCTGGTTCGAATCCCACGACTGACATTAAGTAACATAAACAATGCATCCAGTTTAGCACGGGAACTAAAAAGGTTATAAAGGAGGTCATATGTAAGTGCGTGGGGAAAAAACCGTGTAGGCTTTTGCTTCTCTATGACAATGCTATTCTCTGCATGTCCGCTTTAACAACGTGATCGTCGCTCGCTAGTCTGTCTAGGGCCTACAGATCCGTGTATTTTCGATCGTCGTTCAGGTGATTTTTATTCCTGCCTATGGGCAAACGAAAAATGCTCGTCTGAACACGTGCACAAGACCTCGCTCACCGAAAAATATGCAAACCTATTTACGTTGCCTTGTGGACTTAAAGGGATATACCTCCCAGCGCCATTTCTCTCGATCCTCCACATCAAGTACGGCCCCAAAGGTCTATTTCCTTACCGTTAGTCTTTCCCTTGCTAAAAATCCGTTTAAAATGTGGCGTCTAGGAGATTTTCTGTTGAATATTACTAACTTTATTTACGTTCGTCCCGAACATAAATGATGCATCGCGCGCCTACAATGACCTTGGAAGTTTTATCTGTGTGCGCAGTATTAATTTTAATCGTTTGCTAGTAATTACTATGAGATCAAAAATCTAGAAGGCTAATGCAGTAAAAATTAAAATTAATTATTCCAATAGATCGCCGAAACAAAATTATAGGACACTAGTCTAGAAAATTATAAATTGTGATTTTAAAATACAAGAATCATTCCGGTTTTTGACGACAGAATCAATGGGTTCACGCTGGCTGGACTATTAGGCGCAATGCCAACTGAGACAGTAGCTACGATTTTCGCTGCGAGGAACGAAGCTACCGTCTCAGTTGACCTAAGCTGTGGTAAATACGCGGATGTGATCGTCGCGTGGGTGTTGTGAGGCAGGCGGAAGGTTATAAGGCAGGCTGGATGTTGCTTTAAATGTCAGACTACCTGAGTGGAGAATTAAACCAACGACCTTTGAAACAAAAGGCCAAGGTCCTACCGCTAAGCCATCCATACTGACACGGCCAAAAGGAAACTTACAGAGGCAGCATTTTACACGCCACTGGAGGGATGCCCGTTTTTGCGCGCCACACACCAAGTGAAAACAAATGGAACACAGAATAAAACGTACAGTTGGGGATTAAACGGGACGGTAAGCCAAATGGGCTCGAGAAGTGTTGAATAAATACGGATACAAACCTATTTACGTTGCCTTTTGGACTTAACTATCAACTGCCTGAGCGTGGAATTGAACCCATGACCTTTGCAACCACAGGCCAAAGTCCTACCGCTAAGCCACACTGACACGGCCAAAAGGAAACGTCCATAGGCAGCATTTTACACGCACACATATACATATAACGTTATAAACATACACTTTTAAATGCACCCTTCTGCGTGTAGGTTTGCACTGAAGTGTTTATTTGACACTTCACGAATCCGAAGCAAATCACGAATCCGAAGTTACTGTAATTCCGGGTCCAACACAGGGGTCAGAATTTAAGAAAATTCTGTTAACGTAACTCCGTGTCGATACAATTCCGGCACCCCCTTTCGCGGTCCGGCACCGATCCTCGGACCACAATTTGAAAATAGCTGCATACTATATTTACTGACAAAGCAAGACAGGTCAACTTTGCATAGAAGACGTTTAAAAGGTTAGTGTGGGAGTCATAAACACATCATAAGGTAGACTAGTCCACCTGTTGACCACACGATGACCGAAAAAGTGTTTTCGACATTCTAACCTTGTGCGATTCAGTTGACTTCTGTGGGTGCCCTCTGGTTCGTTCACACCTTCGAATAACAAAAATCTGGCTGTAATTTACATCGTAAAGATCATGAGAGAGACCGTAGGTGAGGGCCAGGTACCCAATAATTCGTCGACGTATTTCGAGTGTTGATAGGTTTAGGGCAATCAGACGTTTCTGGTATGTTTTTATTGTGGTATCCAGGTAACAGTTTAGTAAACCGTCGCGGGACAGATTGTGTCAGTTCAATGTCCTTGAGTAAATATGGAGACCAAACCGGGAGACCAAACCCAGAGTGGCCTCACGTAGATATTAAAGACCTTAACAAGAAATGCAGGGTTTTGAGAGTGCGCGCAGAGTCGAGATTTCTACCACGGAATGCTAGGGTTGCAGAAAATCGAAATAAAATTGTAAAATCTTTTGACAAATTGTGCAAACTGTTCTCACAAACTGATCCGAATCGTTTCTTTTGCATTGTGGGTTGTTCAGAAGGGCCGCAAATGTAGATTTGCCTGTGTTCATTCCTTTATTTGATCTCCGTTGTAATTTGGTTCGTGGCACTTTGCACTGAAGAATTTTGCGTGTGAAGAAAACTTCGTGTATCGTTTGCTATGTACGAACGGCTTTTCGTCTTGAATGTTCCAGATGACAGGAATTCGCGAAAAACAAGGCTGTCCAATTCGCAGCGATGTCCGGATTTATAGATGATGTTTGGCGAAGAGCCCAAAGCTGCGGCAGAATCGTTTGTCCCCAGTCGTTTGCTCTTTAATTAAAAATTTCTCGAAAATTAATCATTGTCTTTTCCCCTTAAACATTTTTTGGTGCTTGCCTGTGATGACGAAAACCAGGGACCTTTCCACTATATAGTAATGCATTAGTCTAGACCTACCATGATGCCGTTTAAAGGCACAGACCTGCCCCTAACTTTTAATATTCTCCACAACTTTCTTTCGATGGACTTAAACTTTCGTAGACTAGACGAGAAAGGCCAGGTTGTAAATAAAGTGTTCCAAAAACAAGATTGGAACGCTGCAGAAACTTCGTTGCTGCAAGGGTGGTTCTTGTTTGGAGTTTCTTAGATGAGCAGACGGTTTTTTGCGTCTATAGTGTGTATCTTACAGGCGTTTTCAAACATCTGGTTAACCTTCCTGACGTGACTCGCTTTATAAAAAGACCCGATTTCTATACTTATTAGTTAATTTGCTTACTTTTGAAACAATCTCTTATGGAGTACTTTTAAGTTTTTAGATTGTAGACTGGCGTTAAAGGGGGATTGCCACTAAATGATAGGCTGCAGCATCTTTAGCCATTTACCGCTATCTAGTTGTGTTTAGCCTTTACTTTCAACAAGCGAAGGAACACAAATAAATTTCTTTTTATGAAACAAACAAGAAACGTGCACCAGGGGGCAAGCTTTAGAGTTAAGCCTACCGAGACACAGGCGCTTTTTTGCCAGCTTTCGACCGTTTTGAAACGCAGATTTTAAACCGCTAGATGGGCGCCATCGAGTGACAGTGATATCGTTAACCTTGACCACTTGCTCCCTGGTACACGTGGACGCACCAACTTTACACTCAATAATTAAGGGAACACGTGGCTTGTTTGTTGTGTAAAAAGAAATTTCTTTGCGCATTCCTTCGCTTGTTGAAATCAAGTGCTACGTAGAACTAAATAATGGTAGACGGCGCTAGATGCTGCAATCTGTCATTTGGTGACTAGGCACCTTTAAGTGGCAGTCTTGTCCTGACTGCTTCAAATCAAGTTTAGCGGTGATTTAGCATATTTTTTAAAATTTCAGTTTCAAATAGGCACCAAACTGAAAGCCTTAAAACTATAGAGCAGTGACATTAGCCGCCATATTGGCACCAGTATGGGTTTTGGAGGGCATAACTACAAGGTGCACTACATAAAAATGGAGGGAAAAACAACGGAAGAGCGGATTTCTTAGGTTTAAAATAACGTTGTTTTCTCCAACAACTAAAATCGCGCGTTTTAGGTCTAAGAAATCACTCTTCACAGCATCGGCTTCAGTATGACACCCTTCTGTTTCTCTCTGAAGTGCCCCTTGCAGCTAACCCATTAAGGCTCCAGCATAGAGTTATACACAATAATAGTACGTCGTGTCACTGCTCTATACAAGCGCAGGGTACCGAAACAGACACCGTTTGCACGAAAATGGCACAGTCCAATTTGCAACATTTACTTAACTTTTTCGTATCATGCAACCAAATGGCAGCACCCCATCCAACGAAAGGGGTACAACTAAGCCCCAATGCGTATCACGAACTGTGTCTAGGTCCCTGGGAACCCCAAACAAAGTGAGCGAGTTTAACAGTGTGGTAGAAGTCCACGGGTCCACTCGGTATGCTCGGATTACCTGTGCTTGTTCTGGTGTGAGTTGGGTGGGGTACCTTTTTCGTAGGCGCGGGTCGGGTATGAGTAATCCTCCAAAATCTGCGTTACCCGAGGGTGAACAATAATTGTCGAAATCCGTTTGTCCAAACTAAATTTTCAAATTCAAATACAGAACACTCGAAAGTCTTTTGCTTATTGGCTTTCATAAGTAATTTTTGTTGGTGTTACTGCCGCCATTGTTGCCAAACGCACGGCAGTACGAGACGTCGACGACAGCAAACGCCACTTTATTTACAACAAAATTACGTTGTGAAACACGTGACTCGTAAATGTTTTATCCGTGGGTTTGGTTGGGAGTGACCTTTTACTTGAGGTTGGGGCAGTTCAAGAACTGCAATATAATGAATAAAGACAT
This sequence comes from Lithobius niger, assembly GCA_023313725.1. Taxonomy (NCBI): domain Eukaryota; kingdom Metazoa; phylum Arthropoda; class Chilopoda; order Lithobiomorpha; family Lithobiidae; genus Lithobius; species Lithobius niger. The sequence continues at coordinate 30,263 of JAHWFP010227540.1, forward strand.
GAAAAAAAAAAAGAGTTGCATCCATAAATTGCTACCCAGTGTTCAGCCACAAACAAAAACAGCAGATCGAATCTCACGACCAACCAAGGTTAGTCCTGAACTGTTCTGAGGAAGCGAAAATGGCATTCTGTCACGGTAAATTCTGGCACGGTAAATTCTTTACGAAAACGAAAATCTTGAAGAGTAATAAATACGGTAGGTAAGATCGAAAGCAAGTTGAGTACATTTGGTTTGACTAAGGGAGGAATAGACAAGCCAAACATACGTCTAGCTTGAGTGTCATTTTTAACAATAGCCAAGTCACTGGCCAAATTTTACCCTGAAATCTATTGGTTAAAGTTTTGTATTTGAGGGCAAACGTTACCCTAAGATTTCCTGAATAAAGGGAAAAAATGAAATTGGAGCATGTTGATTTCAAATGTGCAAGCTTTTCTCCAATATTACCTCAAGTTGTTTTGGACAAACGGAGGTAAAAAGTTTCGCTATTTCTTTTGCCTTTGGACTCTCCATTTTTTTTTTTAACTGGCGCATGTTTTTGCTTTAAAATGTGAAAGTTTTTTTACAATAATACTTCTAGACCTAGTTGTTTGGGATAAAACTGTGAAAAATATTTCATCATTTTTCGCCTTTCGATTGTCCATTTTTTGAAAGATTTTCTGCTTCCGGCAGGGAAGGGGTCCACCCCTCTCCTACTGCCCATGCTTGCACACAGCAGTTCATTATAGCCTAAAGGTCCAAAATGTACGATAAAGCCAACCCCCAATCGTCAATGGCCAGCTGTTATATCATATTATTTAGCTTGGAAAAAAAAATATCTAAAAAAAAAAACATGATTTAGTCACAATTAAATTTTTACGAAACCTACCATCCTAAAGAATGAATAAAAGAAAATTACCAAAATTTGCTTGACAATTTGTTGCTTCTGTGTTCACTGGGTGCCAGAAACAGGCACTAAAATAGCGTAAAATGCTTCAGATTCCGGGGCTCCGACCCGGACCCCGTTGGGGAGTGCAGCGCTCTCCCAGACCCCCTAGCTGAGATTGTTGGAACCCTTCAAAAGTACTTTACTGGCAGCACTACTGCCAGGCTCCTTTAGTAGCTATGGGATATATTTTGGCGATATATTCAGCGATGATCAGAGATTTTCCGGTTCTAATCCGCTGGCTTTCCTTCTCCTTGCGCTTTCCAAACGTCTACTAAGATTCAATTTAAAAAAAAAAGTCATAAAACATAATGAGAAGTTTCGGTTTTCGTCTTTCCAACTCGTTTATTTTATGGCTTTTCATTCAAAAGATGCCAAATTTCCTCCTTTGTTGTTTTAGAGAGGACAGTTTAGGTTTTTGCTGCATTTTCAGGGAAGGTTTTGTGTGAGGAGCAAAGATACTGGCGGGGCTGGGCTTAAATTTAGGAGATGAAGGCAGGCAGTGGAACATCGCTTTCAAAACGATCAATAGCGAAAGCGGTCCTGGTCGTTGCTACCATCACACGCCATCCTAAATCACGAGTTTCACCAACGAAAAGACGTCAACAAACCCGTCAGATTTTTGCCTCCGCACTTGTCCATTGTTTGTCGGGATTTACTCCACCACCACGGAAAGAAAACGCCAAAGAAAAACAGGCAGACGCCAACGACTTGCGGTGCAGGAAGGCGTCAAGCCAACTGGCACTTGCTGCTTGCTGCTGCAGCTAACAACGCGACTTTAGCGCTTTGTATGCTTTAACGTATACGCATCCACGATTTAAAACAGAAGTACACGAGTATACTGTATCTCCCCCCATACAAACTTCATAGGGATCAGGCCCGGACTGGCTCAATTCTCATGACCGGGCTCATAACATTTTGGCCCACCAAATTATGAAAAAATGTCCCACCGAATAAGTTTTTCCATAAATTTAAAGGCACCCACCCCACACTCCCCCTTTGCAGCATTCAGTTGAATCGGTCATTACAAGATTAAGCACATGAGCATTGCAATAAACTTAAAAAAAAAAAACTAAAAAAAAAAGGGGGTGCTGGCCCACCGGGCGATCGCCCTTCAGTCATCAGAATACCAGTCCGAGATTCCCGCCAAGCTTTTCGGCAGTGTGAAGTTGTGATATCAAACTGCAAGCTCTTTCGCCAAGTTAATCCCACTAAGTAATAAATAGTCCGAAGATTAAACGGAAAATCTGAAAAAAAGCTCTCTGCGCAATTCTCAAGGATTTCATTTAACGTTTGACGTCTTAGTCGATGGTATTCACTATTCAGTGCCGCAATTAGGGGTGGTGCGAAGGGTGCAGGGCACCCGGGCTCGGGTGGCAGGAGGGGGTGGGGGCAAAATTTACACCAGGGGCCCAAAAGGGACAAAATTCACTATTGTTTCGTATGGGTTGGGAGCCCATTTATCCCCATAGTTGTGTACTTATTGAGGAAGGGGCCTAACGTTTTGCTCTTGCATCCATCCTTGGAAAAAACTAGTTGCGGCACTGATGGTATTAACTTGGCAAAAGAGCTTGGCATTTGATAACACGACTTCAAACGGCCAAACAGCTTGGCGGAAATCCTTAACAAGGTTGTTTTTTTTTGAGGAGATATCACATTTTTTGGTACAAATTAATAAAATCTTTTTTTACGAGATGAAAGCCGAAAATCCAGTTTTACGGTCCCCCCCCCCCCCCCCTTTTTTTTGGACTTTAGTAGTATTCCATTAGTAAGTTTACAGTATGTGTCTTAGAGTTTAACGCGAAAACCACCGAACTCTCGTTATTTAGCAGTAGGAAAAGCAATAATTCTTCATTAGCGTTGTTGTTGTGCTTACTCATGTCTTCGTGTTTTTTGTTGCAAGCATAATATGTTGTTCAATGTTGTTATTGAAGTTTGGGTTCGTGGTCCCTACAAACAGACAAACAACAAAATGCAATAAAAGAAAAACCAAAACCAACCAAACCAAAATGAAGTAAAATGATGTCTTGTGCTCACGTCGATTGTGGCATGTCAAAGATCGCGGGTTTTCCGCTTGAATTTCTCCAGCTAAATTGTCCCTCTCAGCGTCTGCATTGCGGCAGATAACCCAGTTTGGGTTAGGCTCCCTGAAATAAAAATAGAAACCAACGTGGGAAGATGCAGCAACTCTGTCTGTCCTAGTAGTGAGATTGACTGGCGACTTTGAATTTACACTTTCCTAACCCCCAAACCAGCAATAGGCACGTTCCACGGTTAAACTGTAGCTGTCTGCAAAATTTCAGCTTTATGCACCACATGGACGAAATTATTTTCGTGAAATTAGCTAGTATAGTTAGGTAGAAATTAGGCAAATACCAAAGTTACTGAGACCTTCTTTTCAACAAGAAAACGTTAAGCTGTATTACTAATAGTAACTTTTGTGCTGTCAGGCAACCAAACTCTCCCGATCAAACGAAGTTTCAGCATTTTCTGCCGCAGTGTTATTTTTCCTCAGATGCCTCAAGACAGCCAAACTGCCTTAGCCATAAAAGACATAAGAGTCAAGTGGTCGCCATGTATTATGTGTACTAGCAGTCGTAACCGGTTTTACCCGGAGTTTGATTTCGCCCGGGGGTTTTGTTTCGCGGTGTTTCAGTGGTTGGTTTACGTGGTTAGGACAGACGCTAACGTTGTCGTTGTATCTTGGCGGCGACACACTAGCGTGTGTCTTAATATTAAGATTGTACCTATCGCTTAATTTTCCGATGAACCGAATCCGAATCGATCGAATGTTAATTCTTGGGTAAACAAATCACACTGCACTTAATCAGTCAATACGACCAAAATCCACAATAAAGTAGTCGAATTTCAAAAACAGAATTTCAGTTATCAACAATGAATTGTGTTCCATGGGTTGGTTAAAACAAAAGTTCTTGAAAATATGACACAGTTTTCAGACTAAAAAACGAAAACGAACTAGCTTGATGTTTAAGGTAAGGTTTAACTCAACCGAAGTCACATAGGAAAAGAACACGAATAAACTCTCCTGTAAGGTTTCAGATACCAGAATCTTGCCGTAGGGTTCACGTGAAACCTTACTAAATTCAAATGTTTTTTACATTTTTTTTTTTACTTTTTTACATTTGTATAGAGCAGCGTCATGTGACGTCATATTGGCTACGAGACACCATTTGGAGGTAATAGCTACAAAGTGCACTAGATTAAAATGTAACGGAAAAAACGGCACTTCTAGTCAAGACAGTGCGTTTAGAGCGGATTTCTTAGGCTTAAAAGAACGTTGTTTTCTCCAACAACAAAAATTGCGCGTTACAGGCTTAAGAAATCCAGTCTAATAGCATTGGCTTCAATAAGACGATCTTCCTTTCTCCCTCCAGTGCTCCTTGCAGCTAACCCAGTTACTGGCTCCACCATAGAGTTATACACAATAATACTACGTCGTGTCACTGCTCTATACCATACATAAGCTAACGATTGGTGCCTTTTACTTTGCTAAATGTCGCCTTCAATATGATGCCAGCGAAAGCCAATAACTTGCATTTCATGGCCGAAGAGCTCTCATGCATCTAAATCTCACCTTTCTTCTGAATTTAATGTAAGAAACTATGGGGCAGTGACATGACGTAGTATTATTATATATAACTCTATGGTGGAGCCAGTAACTGGGTTAGCTGCAAGAGTCACTGGAGGGTAAAAAGAAGGTCGTCTTACTGAAGCCAATGCTATAAGACTGGATTTTTGTTGTTGGAGAAAACAACGTTTTTTAAGCCTAAGAAAATCCGCTCTCAAAGCACTTGTCTTGACAGTCTTGAAGTGCCGTTTTTTTCTGTTACAGTTTAATCTAGTGCACCTTGTAGCTATGCCCTCCAAATGATATCTCGTAGCCAAAATGACGTCACTTGACGCTGCTCTATAGCAGTTGGCTGTGAGCGAAGCGTCCTGGGAACAAGATGCGACGAGGCACACCAGATCGGAGTAGAGATGCGACGAGGCACACCAGATCGGAGCAGAGATGCGACGAGGCACACCAGATCGGAGTAGAGATGCAACGAGGCACACCAGAT
>JAHWFP010227540.1:35276-46604 GCA_023313725.1 Lithobius niger
ACGAGGCACACCAGATCGGAGTAGAGATGCAACGAGGCACACCAGATTGGAGTAGAGATGTGACGAGGCACACCAGATTGGAGTAGAGATGCAACGAGGCACACCAGATCGGAGTAGAGATGTGACGAGGCACACCAGATTGGAGTAGAGATGCAACGAGGCACGCCAGATCGGAGTAGAGATGCAACGAGGCACACCAGATCGGAGTAGAGATGTGACGAGGCACACCAGATTGGAGTAGAGATGCAACGAGGCACACCAGATCGGAGGAGAGATGCAACGAGGCACACCAGATCGGAGTAGAGATGCAACGATGCTTGGGCTTGGGGTAAGTAATGCTGTCGCCAACACAGGCAAAGGAAATCCCAAATAACAAATCGCATGCATACTGCACAAATTAATCATACCCACACCACTCTCACAGACATGGTTCAATTCAAACGCAAATTTCGTTCACTTTCTATTATTACGAAGGAATAAAAACAATCATTGTTCACTGGAATTGGAGTTCAAATTATAGTTCATTTCATTCGAGTGAAAATTTGTTTTTTATTTGTGTCACTTCACAGCTGTGAGTTCCATGGGGTTCGAGCTCTACAGCCGTTTTTTGTTCAGTTAATTATGGGCTTTTACAAGCATGTGGCAATAAATACAATGACATCTAGGGGCGAACACACGAACCATAATGATGACATACGTGAAAGATAATCAAAGGATAGAAGTTATATAATCGCTAGACACTACAGTGAATGAAAATAATTGTGAAACTTTAGACTGACTTCTTTAGATCTGTCTCATTCTGTCACTAAAAATAAATAAATACATCAGGATAGGGAAAAGAGACGTACTGCTCATATAACTGCCACAACACAAATTTGTATGCAGTCTCATCTCATACTCGTCCTAAGAAACGAGCTCGATTCCGAGACAACAGTTTCACGATCGAAATGAGACCGAAACAGGTCGAGATGAGAGCGGGCAGCAACACAACACAGTACAAAAAATAAAAAAATAAAAAACGGTAAGTGTTGCAATACATACAGTAGGAAAAGTATTCATAGCGACGCTTGAATTGGTATAACTGTGCATCCTTTACATTAACCGACTGCCAAGTAATTTAACCTTATACCTAGTTCACCAATGTTTCTAATTGTTAGTGAGACATGGCAGCTTTAATGTGATTTAAAAAAATCTTCTCTCCTAGGATTTGCTAATTTTCCAGCCCTATCTTAACGTTCTGAATAACGTGTTGGCAAACCGTTTGTCTCCAGCTTCTGGATTCCATTACTCGTGATTTTAAGACGGTAAAAAACACATTAATGATTTAATGGCAGTTTTGTCTGGCAAGTGGGACTTTTATGCTAATTTTTGAACACGAATTGTTTTTCTTCTTCTCTGTTTTGAATAGTCGTATTGCTGGGTGGTCATGATCGTCATAATTAAATTTGATTGTGAATATAATGTTTCTTCCTTCCTGACCGACTATGGAATATTACACCGACTACGTGTAATATTATAGCTTATCGCATGGTCCCTAACTTTCACAATACTAAAAACGATCAGCGATGTATCCCATGTCACCACACTTTACAGTGCGTGATATTCACATCGCCACATTAACGTGTGGTGACATGGATGCCACGCACAGTAAAGTGGGGTGATGTCACATGACGTGACTGTCAGGTTAACGACGTAATTTTTACAACATGAAATTTCCGTGATGTGCAACACGACAATTGACATCAATTCACTGAATTAAAAAAAAAAGCTTTTCTTCTAAATCCTTTTTTTTAAAAGAAAATCCCACTCTCAAGACACCAAACACCCCCTCCCCCCCTCCCGTCAAATGGCGTCAGCCGCAAAACTGACTGCGTCAATACAAAATTATGCAAACGTTAGGACATTATGTTTGCATAAACAACACTGGAAAGGCAAACTTTCCATTCGCCCCAACAATTTTGTTTTTCATTCCGAAAGTTAGGGACCGTGCAATAAATTAGTTATACCGTATTGGATTTAAGAGCCAATGGGTGATATCCCTTACATGGCTAATCCGATCGAACTACGTTTCGAAGGCGTAGTTCTCGTGGATTGGCCATGTCAGGGATATCGCCCATTGGGTGATAAATCCGATACAGTTCGCCAGAGATGGTATAACTATTACTTAACACAGAACTTCACGGCTACTTTAAATATATCGCAAGATAGCAAGAATCGACAACATATAATCGTTCTACAGTAAAAGTTCCTGGATTTCTCCAGAATACTTTTCAAATGTTTCGATGTCGAATGCGTTGCCCACACAGTCGTCTTCAAAAGAAATAATTTTCAATTTCCGCCACATTTCAAATGGCCCTCATGCTAAGCAAGCGATCAATGACAATACACACAATCCTAACTCTTGCATTCGACGTTTGATTTAACCGTAATTTCCAGAGCAGAGGATGAACCCTGACCTTCTATGTTATATCTGTCCGTTAGGTTTACACGGACAACAAGAACTTCCCCTGTTTGTACTTTTGTTACCGAAGCATGGTAGTGTGTTGCTGCAGCGCTGAAGAGTACCATTTTCCTGAGGGAGAACAAAATGGAGGCAAAAACACCATTCTGTAGAGATTGGATCACCGCTTGGCGCACAAGAATTATCTCTTAACATCACCAGACAGAATGAGATGGTTTTCAACAGGCAAACAAGATAAGACAAGACCCACAGGAAGTGCTTGGGAGGGAGCCATTACTGCTGCTAAGGAGACAGCCCAAGAGACTGAGCTCTTTCTTCGTTCGTTCTTTTTCTTCTTCTTTATTTTTTTTTTGTTTTTTCTTCTTCGTCTTCGCCCTTTTATATTTTTACCGGGTTGTTCTAATCTTTAACGTCATAAACGTCAACTTTTCATGGCTGACGAAGTTCGCTAGTGGAAGATCGCGCAAATATAAAATCTGGGGAGGCTGATGTTTAGTTTCCTTTCTACGTTTCTGTACTTTTGGTAGGCATCTGTAATATTTTTAAGGTTCCCACTTAATCGTGAGATTTTCATTGTGGATTTGAGCGTGTTTTTTGTGACCAAGGCATCAAATGTATGCTGAAAATTAAAATTGCTGTTCGTTTTGGTGTCTTTCGTGGCTGTTCGTCCACCTATCAGGAGACATTTTAAAATCTTGTACACTCTTGGCCGCAAATTAATTGATGTTTTATCAAACAGGAGTGAATTTTGTCTCTTTTGGGCTCCCTGAGTCGTGAATTTTGGGCCCCCTGCCTCCTGGGCCCGAGTGCCTTGCACCCTTTGCACCACCCCTAATTGCGACCCTGCTCATTTCACGATTGACGGTATTTTTTACCCCTTTAAGAGAAACGCAACCCCTTTAGCTTTGCGAGTGTAGCGCATTAGATGACGTTATATTCAACTACACCACGCGCCATGGCTGTTTGCTGTGACGTGCATGTCACGTGACTGGGCTAGTCCAATCAGACAGCCAAACAGCCGTTGTTCTCGTTCGTCATTGGCTAACTCATGGTGACGTCACGGCAAACAGCCATTGCGCATGGTTTAGAAATGATGGTAATTTTTAAAGTAATATAATGCAGTTTGGCAGTCATAAGAAGTGTGATGGAAGCAGAAGGGTTGTTAGTCACTTATACAGGGTGGTCCACAAAAAGCTGACGACCCAAGATTTTCTAAGTCCAACTTTTCTAGTTAGCACCCCTCAGAACCAGGAGAGGACAGAAATTTTCCAGTTTCATTAGATTTGATTTCTGTCCTATCCTGGTTCCGAGGGGTCATAACTCGAAAAATTGGACTTAGAAAATGTTGGGTCGTCAGTTTTTTTGTAGACCACCCTGTACCAAACCGGCACCAAGTACAGTGGATTTAAATTTTCATTTTTTAAATTTCTCAATGGGGCGTGTATACTCTGATCTTTTCAAAAAAATGTTTAAGGTCTACCTCATTTAAGAGGTACCGAAAATGTCAATATTTTTTTGCGGTTACCACGTTCGAAGGAAGCGAGTTCCATGATCTTACTACCCTCACTGCAAATGATGACCTACGCATCTCTAGTTGTGCTGCCGGTTTGTTTAATTTGTACGTGTGTCCGCGTGTGAGTCTCATCGTGGTCAGTTCGAAAAGGGTGATATCAGTGTTGAGAGTACCTCTTGAAATCTTGAGAGTAAGGGTTAGATCTGCTTCAAGCATCGTAATTCCAAGGAATCCAGGTTCATTAGCTGGAGGCGGGTTTCATAAGTTAAATTTTTCATCCTGGTTAAGGCCTTCATAAACCGACGTTGGACCGACTCTACGTGGTCGATGTCTTGGAATAGGTTTGAGGACCAAACCTGGCCAGCGTGTTCGAGTAGGTGGAGTACATAGACCTTGTATGCTCGGAGTAGGATTTTGGCATCTCCAGATAAATACACACGTTTCATAACACGTTTTCCTACTCTTTCAGTACAGTACACACAAATTGTTGCAAATTATACAGGAGCAAAGAATGTGAAACACGATAGATTCAGTAAGCCCTTATCATCATCATAAGCTTCTATTTCATTGAGATGACGTGACTGATCATGACCTGCCAATCAGCGACCTGAGCGGCAACAGTCTTGTGTGCGATTTCTCCGTTGTAGTGCTCTTCGTGTCCGTTACTCCTTTTTTTTTTTTAAATACCACATCCTGGCAAAATAAAAAAAATACAAATATGAAATTAACTCATTGGCTTAACTTGTATTTTAACTATCTGATAGTTTATCAGATACATTAAATCTTATGCGTAAGTTTTGAAAACCCACGTACTGTCTCTTATTTATTAATCTTAATAGCAAGTCGCAATATTTTCGTCACGATCTTCATGTTTTAGGCCTAGCTAGGGTGTACATAAAGCTGAACATTGAAATCTCTAATTTGAAAGAAGGGTAACACATTTGTAACATTTTAGTGTTCTGTGCAGCGAAAGCTGGGACGACTGTAGTAACGACTTTGTCTGTCCGTTGCCATTTTCAACTTTGGAACGGTACCAGATAGAGACAAACGGTTTTCACCATTCGCTTCAGCATCAAAAATTAGTTACAAGGAATAAAAAAAAACTCGGAAGTGTGAAGCCTAAGTGGCCCGAAAATGGCGGGAAGTGGTCGACAATTGAGCCCATCATTTATGGAATAGTACCAGACAGAGACAAACGGTTTTCACCATTAGATTCGGCGTCCAAATACTAGTTGAAATGGAAAAAAAACGAAAGTATGAAGCGGAAGTTGCCCGAAAGTGGCGGAAGTGTACAGAAGATCAGTTGCGACTAGGTAGTCGTTGTCCCCCCCCCCCAACTTGTTTCTGAATAAGAACTTTATGTTCAGCTCACGTGGATAGCCATCGGCAATGGTATACGTACCTTTAATGTCACTCACACCAACTGCAATTCATTCCAACGTACAAATCTCAGAAACGAGTCATTTATGAACGTGCTGCTAATTCTACCAAACATGGCGGTCACTCTACTCCGAATTTACGAAGTCCCCCATTCGTTTTGAAGTCTTTAAAACCTGGAAACGATTCACAAATGCATTCCTAAGGGAAATGGACAAAATAGAAAACGACGATGGTAAACACGGCCACCAAACGAACAAACAAAAATAACTGAGTTACACCATCAGGTTTCTGAACGTTCCTCTCCAGCTTACGTCGACACAATTTATTTCCTCAAGTCGCACGATGCATTATTCATTCCAGCTCACGAAGAAGAAAGAATATTTTGAGCCGAACAGCAGAATCCAGCTCTTCCCCCCCCCCCCCCCCATTCTTCAGCAGTTAAGAGCAGCCAAGCAACGCTGCCTGCGCCACCGTAGTGACAGAATTCTGCACTTGACAAACAATAAAACACGAGACTAAGTGTTGCCAGCTATCATGTTGTGGTCAGGTATCGCCCCATTCGGCTCGTAAGGAGATATAAAAGCCATGTTCCTGTCATTGGCGACTGAAATGTTTTGTGTACAAATAAGCCGTAACAGCGGTCAAGCTTCGCCCAGTGCCAGCGGAAGTCGTGATGAATCGTCGGACGCAAGAGAGCTCTGTTCCGGGACAACTGTTTATGGCTAACACTCCTCTTAGTGATAAGAAGGCGCTACTGGATAACCCTCACACGGCTGGCAGCGACCAGAAGAGGAAAGCTTAGATCGTTTCGTTCCTAGCACTCCATAAAACGACACTGCAGGTCGAAGGGTTTCCGGAGCTGCGTTGTACCTGCCTGTGAGGCCCTTTCTACCATACGAATGAACTTGGGCGGTGCAGCAGGAAGGACACTCGTAAATTCATCCTGCGTGAGTTTATCTCTTTATTGAACCCAAGAAATAAAGGTGAAGTTGTTAAAAAACTTCGTATACATAAAGAGAAGCCGCCCAAACCCTTGCACATCTGCGCTGCAGGATGGCGTTGAATTGCAAGAAAAATAAATTGGCAGGCATTTTGGGGAGAGGGGTACTCGTCTAACTGGAAAATCGCATAATTGCAAGAATGTATAGAGTATAATAGTACAACGGAAAATCGTCTAACACGAAATTCGTATAATGGAAAATCGTCTAATGTACCTGCCTCGCTCGCGCTGTTGCGCTCACTGCAACTATACATATAACATCAGAAACCGCAGGTATATTATTGTCCAGTTAGACGTTTCTCCATTATACGATTATCCACTGAACGATATTCCGTTTAGATGATTTCCAGATTTTTTTTATTTATGCAGATATTAGGCAATTATCCCATCAGACGATTTTCCAGTTAGACTTTCGTCCGACGCCCCAGTATTTTTCCCTCTTTTCCGTCTTAAGTCCCGGACAAAATATAACCTTCCAACAAATTTTGGAATTCTTTAAAAGACAAAACGGGAAAACATTCTGAAAAATTACCTCTACTCAGACCATACAGACATAGGACAAGAACTTTTATTAATATTTCAAAAGAACGCAAATCCGTGCGGAGGGATATGTAACACACTGCAATTCCTCCATTATTTCCCAACGCCCAAAATACTGGAAGTATAACGAAAATATTGAAAGTTTGCATTAAGTTGCGTACTTCAAGTTTGCCAATTTTTTTTTTTTTTGGAGGGGGGAGGAGTTTTTTTTGAAGAAGAGACGTCAAGGTTGAATAAAAAATTTATTTATCTCCAGTTTTAATAGAGGGAAAATGGTTTACATTTTCTTTTGTAAAATATTAAGTAAACACTTCATCACTGTAGTGAGCAGATTATATTCCGTTTATCAGATTTCAATCCAATCTTAATGGATGCAGATTGTAACATGTAATGGTTTCAAATGTGAGCGCCGCAATACATGGCTGGCTGGCTGTGCACGAGTTTCAATGTCATTGTACATGTGTATTGTCTATTGTAAATAGTATTTTTCTTTCAAATTTTTTATGATCGTCAATTCATTATTCTCATGACTGATCTCTAGTAGTATTTAAAATGTAAGACCACCTCCGTCAGTGAACCAGCAAGAATCGTATCCATGCCCCCCCCCCTCCCCCCGCCTTTTTTTGGTTCTAAAATGTGCTGGTATTAAAATTTTATCATGAGTTTGCAGACGTTACAACAACCGGCTTCGAAGACTTCCAATTAAAAAATATAGGTTAAAAAATAGGTTGTAAAATTAAAAGTGTATGTTATTACACGTTATTTCAACAAATATATATAGGGTTTTAAAGAGGTTTTTTTGTCCGTTTATTTCATTCAACACACTTCAAAGGCAAATAAAGCGATTTATTCTTGTTCATTACATTAATAGGCCTTTTACCACTCTCGTAAATACAGAAAGAACAATTAAAATCCTTTGCACTTTGCATTTTATACAATAAACAGAATGAATTTGAGATTCACAAATTTCAATATCACTACATGCAATTGTTGGCAGTTTAACTGACTCATTTTGGCTTTTTTTAATCAAATGTTTGTTCGTTTTGGGGAATCAGTGCTAACTAAATCAGTTAACACACTGCTAACAACGACACGAAGTAGTGCTAAAATCTGTAATGTCAAATTCTTTGAACATTGTGTAAAAGTTACACTAACTGGCGTATTTCAGAAATCCACTCAAGTGTGAGTGGGGCTAAATGTGAGTGTAAGGGTCAAAACGCATCTATAGAAATACCCTCAGATGTAATGACACTCACATTCGCTTTTGTGGCCGTACTAAAATTGTTGACCCTTACCTTATATTTTTGCACTCACATTTGCCCTTTCACACTCACACTTGAGTGGATTTATGGAATACAGCTGTTAGATCGAGGGGAAGAAACTGAGAGGTTTTTTTTTTTTTTTTACAAATTTTGACTGCTGAAAGTGTCAGTTACGTAATCCAAAAATGCATTTTTCCCAGGTTTGATAAGTATTTTTTTTACGGTGACCCAACTCAGAAAAATGTACACCCCACTCCCCTCTCTAGAGGGTCTGAAAAATCCGTTACCTTCCCCTTGCAACAGCCGGAAGAATTCATGATGCCCCACTCCCTAAAATTTCCCCTACTAATATATTGGAAATTATGAAATAAAAGAGTTACGCACACTTAATTTTAAATCGGCAATCAAAGTCGTCAGGGTTTTCCAGCTTAAACAACCCCCCCCCCCCCCAATCCCACCATCAGGGAAAAAAAACCTGGTTCTTTATATTCTAGAAAATAGCAAAAAACAAATGGAGGTTCTTAGGAGTTCATGAAAAATTCTTTCTTACATAACCTTTTTAGATTATTGCCGAACAGTCTAAACAAAAGCAACAAACCAATCACACTATTTACCAGCTTTTCTTTTTGTAAAATTTTCAGCTAATTGATCGATTAAACTGAAAACACCGTTACTACATGACGATAACTGAAAACGATGTGCAAGTATAGTTTTTATCAATTTTTAATCAAATAACTAATATTATATCAACTGGAAGTCAATGAATTGGTATTGATTTGTTCGAATGAGAAACGAAAAGTAATTGATTGGAAGTGATTTGAAATAGAAAATAAAGAAAACGGCTACGAATTGAATTTCATTGGAACATGGTATGAATTGATTGAAATTGAATTTGACTCATGGATTTGAATTGGAATTGATTTGGAATGGAATTGCTTCGCAATGGAATTTAGGTACCAAATGGAATTGACTTAACTCGCTCTTTATTAATGTATCGGTAATTGATTCAAATCTGTCGGGTGGCCGTCGTACTAAAACCACTGCTTGAATGCTGATTGATTATAACTGACACGCCCATTGGACATGCCCAATTTTCAGGATTTTCAACCACTTTTCTAGGCAAGGAATTTCATTATTTACTTCCAAGACATTTCCAGGCTTTCAAAAGCTCGCACGAATCCTCAATTACCTATGTAGTATAGAGCTGTGCAAAGCACATTAATATGATTAGTTTTTAAACATTTTCCAGCGATGTCGTTTAGCCAAGTAGTAGAATGCACCAATCATGAGCTGAGCTATCGTCTCCAAAAGTACAAATGATGAAACGATTTAAATACAGCAGTAAGGTTTCACGTGGACTAAACAGTACAGAAACACTGCAGCATCTGAAACCTTACAGGAAAGTCTATTTATGTTCCTTCTGCTGTTTTGACTTCGGATCAGTTAAACCTTATACCTTAAGCAATTAACGAGTTCGTTTTCTGTCTTCTAATGGGTAACTGATTCAAATCCGTCAGATATTCGTCATAGTAAAACCCCTGTTTGAATGCCGATTGATTATAACTGAAACGCCCATTTAGAAAAAAAAACTACTAGGCTGAAACATGTATTGTTTACTTTCTATTCTCCGATAATACCCGCAGTCCCTTTAAGCAGTCGAGTGCACCAAGCTCGTGATACGAATACTGGAATGGTTTCAACTTGAGATGCAGCATGCAACGACAGAAAACTGTTGGATCCATTCCAATTGATGGCTCTTCCACAACAGTTGCTTAAATTTTGAAACTCCACTCAGTTCCACGTGAAGGCAAAAGCCTTACTACAACGCATCCATCGTTGGCTTTTCTTGCGGCAGCATTTCTTTTCTTTTCTTCTTTTTTTTTTTTACGAGCAATCTTACCATATTTGGATCGCCAGTTTCAGGTGTAATGGCTCCAAGTCTGGCCTTTAATCTCAGATAATTTGCTTCATCATGGAACAATAACGAATTTCGGAAGAAATCGCGTGAGGGTGCCAAAAAGGCCTCCAACACGCTGCGAAGCAGAAATTCAGGCCAAAGACGGCCTTTTTACACGTTTCTTTTTCCATAAAAGTGGGCCAAACATCGCCGAGGTCCCACTAACTTCGCTCTTACGAACTGCTCCCAAATAAAATGCAAACAAAGACGTAGAAACGAGCTATAAAAGCGCTGGAGTCATCGCCTGAGGCTCGGTTTATAATGGTTGCCCACCATAAGGCGAAACTACTCTCTCTCTTTTTCAGAACTGTGTTTTTATTGCTGCACAAGTGTCGCTCATCCAATCATGCTGCTTCTCCCCCCCCCCCCCCCCCACCAATCTTGGTTGAGAAAGAGAGAAAAAATTAAAAGCCAGAAGCCACAAACCCACTTACAACCATTTTTTTTTTCGTGTGTTAATGCGTGGAATTATCTGAGCAGTTTAAGGCTGCGAAGTGCAAATTAGTTGATGGCGTGGAAGAAAAAATTGCTGTTTACTCTACGATGACAAAAAACTCCCACTTTCGTGTGGTGTAGGTACTCAGGTAGGCTGTACTGCTTCAAGCCTTCTGTAATTAGCGAACAAATACAAGTTCTTTTACAGTAAAATGAGTTCAGAACTAACTCTACAAGGTAGGTTTGAATTTTTTCCCCCCGAAATGGACCAAATCCTTCAAGCTTAATGCATAAAAACGCATAAATAAACATGCATAAATTAAAGGTGGGTTCCTACCAAATTAAAGTGTGCAGCATCTAGTCCTATCAAGTTCTATCTCGCAGCAAGCAAAGAATGCACAAAGCAATACCTTTAAACACAACAAACAAGCTACGTGCCTACCTATACTTATTGAGTAAAAATTTGGATACGTCCTCGTCCACCTGAGAGCAAGCTGTAAAGATTAACGATATCACTATCACTAGATGGCGTCAGGGTATTTTCATTATATTCTACCGTGGTGCAATCTAGTGGCATTAATATTGTTAATCTTTACTGCTTGCTTGCAGGTGCACGAATACGTACCAAATTATTACTCAATTACTCAATAATTCATAAGGCATGTGGCTTGTCTGTTGTGTTAAAAGATATTTCTTTGTGCATTTCTTTGCTGGCTGCGAGCAAGCACTAGAAAGAACTAGTCAGCGCTAGAGAGAACTAGTCAGCGCTAGAGAGAACTA
>JAHWFP010227541.1:22814-43439 GCA_023313725.1 Lithobius niger
TACGGGACAGAAAGCCAATGGGCTCGAGATTGGTTTAATAAATACGGATGCAAACCTATTTACGTTGCCTTTTGGACTTATATGTCAGACTGCCTCAGCGGGCCGTGTCAGTATGGCTCAGCGGTAGGACCTTGGCCTTTGATTTCAAAGGTCCCGAGTTCGATTCCCCGCTGAGGCAGTCTGACATATAAGTCCAAAAGGCAACGTAAATAGGTTTGCATCCGTATTTATTAAATTCATGCAATTGATGTCATTTTGCCATATAGCCGTACCTCTCGTATGACAAAATGGTATGACGTGTTAAACTTGCATTGAAGTCGTTTTCCTGTGAAAAATATCAACACATATGAATCCAAAACTAAGGTGGTTTGAATAAAACTGTATGGCCCAATTTTTTAATGTACTATACCTTGCTGCAACTGTATTCTGCTAATGGTACGTACCTGTTTTGTTGGGGATGACCTGTCCGCCATAAGTTCCCATCAGAAAAACTCCTGCTACTTTCGGCTGCCTGTAGAAACAATCGGGAATTAGTAACTTGTTAAGGCAAAAAAATCATTTAGGTATTCTTCCCATCTCATTATCTTGCGACTAGCTTCATACTAAAAGTATCATAGCAAAACTCTTTTAAAATTAAAATAAATGATATAAGTAAAATATTGCTACAGCAGCTTGTGTGTGACCACTAACACACAGCCAACAGAACTACATCCGACGAAGATTTACTATTATTATTGTTTTCGGAACACAGTATTCTAAATAGACAACAAATAAAAGTTTTCATTGTAATATTATGACTTCAAACTGCTACAGTAGCTTATATATAAAAAAAATCCAGATATGAAGTTTGCAACTGGTTGAAAATACGAACTTGAGGAATTCGTACGGAAAAAGAGGTGATAAATATTTAATACCTACGATTTTCAATTACTTCCTGCAAATTAAAAAAATAACAAACACATCAGTCAAGTGAAATTAAATGTGGAATATGATTGTATTCATAGTCGTTTTGATCTTTCCGGTAATAGTATGAATTTTTTACTGCATTTTAGTTCCAACTTTTTGTTAAAGTTTTGTAAAATCAAGTTTTTTTTTTAAATGTGTAAGGCTGTACATGGCCGGACTTTTGCAATGTGTCCAAACCTTTTACTGCTACGTATTTGTAATGCTGACCTGTGTTTGAACACAGCCTCCGACAGTAAAGGCCGGATCATCTTTGCCTTCCACGATGCTCCGTTAGAAGGTGCGACAAATACCAACGCGACAAGTTTGCCTAGTGGCATCATCGGTTGAGAGAATTTAGAACCCTCGTCGGTTAGTTTGAAATTTCGCCGCTTGCTGTAGAGATGGCAGCACCTAGCAATCTTGCGTATCCTTCTATGTCAATGGTTGATTTACCCGCCTAATTTGTCTTGATCTGATCCGGCCTTTACTGTAGGTGGCTGTGGTTTGAAATACCCATTGTTGCATGGTGTCGTGGGCTTTAATTATTTTAAGTTGATCGAGCTCCGAGTCGATAGACGCACTCGTGCCATGCCTTGAAACTTGCTGTTGAGGTCACATGATGTGGCATGCCAGCGACGACGACCCCTGTGGTTGGGGCTTTCCGCACTGGCTTCTGCAAGAATATTTTTCTCCAGTCCTGTCCTTAGAGTGTGGAACGATCTGCCGGGCGATTTGGGTACTGCACTATCATTGAATTCATTCAAGGCCAAACTACGTACGATACAATTCTCGCAATATTTGTCTGGTTGTAGGCGTATTTAGGACTTTCTGACGATTCTGTATAGTGTTTGCGTGCTGTCTATTGACATTTCAATGATTTTGTCGTGAGGGGTTTTTGTTATCCAATTTTGTTTTACATTTTGTTCTTAACCATACGCTCCTTTTAGCCCACTGACATTTTTTCCCTTATTTTAGGCGCCTTTTTTTTTTTTTTGTAGGCAGAATATCAGTGATGTAACCTGATCCTTTCCTGGCATGCTGCTTCGTAACTAAACCTTTATTATTACTAGCTATATATATATATATATCCAGTGTCCCAAAAAACACGTTTCAGCTTCTTTTATCAGTTCCTTTAGAGGATTAAGTTTTTTAAGGCTTAATAATAATAATAATAATAATAATAATAATAATAATAATAATAATA
The DNA here is from genome assembly GCA_023313725.1 of Lithobius niger. Taxonomy (NCBI): domain Eukaryota; kingdom Metazoa; phylum Arthropoda; class Chilopoda; order Lithobiomorpha; family Lithobiidae; genus Lithobius; species Lithobius niger. Next base: position 24,964 of record JAHWFP010227541.1, read on the forward strand.
ATAGTATTTATTGACAAAAGTCAAATGGTGCATACAGGGTCAAAATGGAGGATGACCACTGACGCCTGGCCGAGTCTAAAAAAGCATGTACAGCAATTAAAGTTTAAAAAGGCCTAAAAATGTACTAAAAGAGGTCCTGAACATCTGACACGTTTTAAAAAGGTCCAACGTTGTAGAAGAGATCGTATCAACAGGTAGTGAGTTCCAAACTGGCACATCCGTATTTTATACGCTTAAGCGCTTTTTACTACGAATACATATCGACACATTCACTGACTGGCCTACGAGCATGAAAATCATGCCTTATTAAATCCCTTATTAGGTGGATTACAGTAAAAAAAAAATTCACGAAGTTGGGTGCTGCATTCCGTCATACGCTGGAACAGGGTCTTAGTACTATCCTTCACTCATCGTTCGTTGGAAAACGCTGCATTAGCTCCTAATACAGAAAAGTACTAAACGACGAGGTTATGTGATGTTTGGGATCCATTTTTGACAAGTTAACCGTAAAACTTGCTGCTCGGAAGTGAACTAGAAAGCTGTGTAAATACTGTTCAGCAATTTAAGAATCGTAAATTTTATACTTACGGAACATCAGTGTACAATATTTTAACTCCTAACTTCTTCATGTCTTTGCCTGAAAAAAAAAACCAAAACATAACGAAATATTATTTCTAGTTAGAAGTTGAGCAGAATTGAGTGAAAAAAATTTTGATTTTAATGCATGTGATTAATACACGAGATTTCTGAACATCTGAATAATGAAACGTAAAAAAAAAAATATTTAGACACGAAAAGAAAAAACAGAATTCATCTTTTGTGTTTGTGTGAATTAAGCACGGTAGTAAAGAAAAAAAATACCTGGGTCAGTTTTGAAGTTTATTGAATTGCCAACGCTTAATCAATTTACCATTTCACCAGCAAAATTGATACCAAATTTGCAGGCACGAAAAGGGAAGGGAGGAAAGGGTAGAAACCAAACTTTTACAAAGGAAAAAAATAAAGGTTGAAATATGTAAAAATATAAATAATCTTCTGCTGAGAAGCAAACGCGAATGACTAAGCATTCACAAAATAAACTTCCCCATGAGAGGTAAATAAACGCCCGTCGTAGCTTCCGCGGACTGCAGAAAAGCACATCTAAATGGGAAAAAAAATACACTGGTCTTCTCTGCATTCCTCGGATGCTACGACGGGTGTTTGTTCATATTTTAAAATTCAGAAATGAAGGATAAAAGCGCCGAAATGCGATCAAATTAATAAAAAGCCTGAACAATGCAACACGTATACATTATTTCGCAACGTTTCCGGCCAGTACACGACGCTTTATCAAGCGTAAATAAAATACAAATTTTAAAATCTTTATAGAAGAAGCTCAAGCCATTTTACAATATACACAGAAAATAAAATTCAACACAGACCAACGAAACACAAAGCACCGATGCCGGTTTGGAAACCGGGCAATAGGAAAACCCACCCACCTAGGGTGGAGGCGACAAAACATTTCTTTTTTCAGAATTTTTAATATCTTGGGTGTGGAAATGTTGCCTTTCAGCATCACTATCACACATAAAAAATTTCGTCACTCTGAGGTGATGTCTCGAAGTGCCATCAGGGCCTTCAGGTTTAGCATCGTTTAACATAGGCGAATAGCTGAAAAATGGAAAAAATAATATTTTAATTGCTTTATGATTAATTTTAACCTTACCTCATTTGACGCTTACACAGCAGATGGAAGGTAACTGTATTTGCAAGAAATATCTCTTTTGCTCGATAATGAACATTGTACAGTTATGGGCCAAAATAGACTAAAACGCCATTTTTGGCCATTTTACAACCAAATTTTGAAACAAAATTTAAATCTTTGAGAATCTGGCTTGTTTGTAGATGGTTCTTGGGAGCATGAAAGAGATAATGTTACAATTGAATTTTAAACCTGCAAAATAAAAAACCTTTCATATTTTAGCGTTTCCGCCTATGTTAAACAATGCTAAACATGACTCCCTTGTGGCATCTGAAGATATCACCTCGGAGTGATTAATTTTTTTATGTGTGATGGTGATGCTAAAATGCAACTTTTCCACACCCAAGCTATTAAAAATTCGGAAAAAAAATTTTTCCACGCCCAAACTGCAAACTGCAAAATGAGTTTTGCTGCAAAATTTTATAATTTTTATTTTATTTATGCTTGATAAAGGTTCGCATACTGACCTGAAACGTTGCGAAATATTGTATACATGTTGCACCTTTTACACTTTTTATTCATTCAATCTTCATATCTTCTTACTAGGTTTCGTTTTCTTCCCGAAGAGCCTTCGCCACTTGTAATTGCAATACCAACCACTAGATGTCAGTGCCAGTTTGCCAGCTGCGTTTACCATTCTGCAAGCTGGTAGCAGATGACGCTGGCGTATAATTTCGAGTGAGGTATTAAGAGTGTCTTTTTTGTAGTTTTTTTTTTGTCTGTGTGTGTGGGTGGGGGGGGGGGGGAGCCCTAATTAGTAACAACCAAGGCACGCGCCCAAGACTTAAAGGCACATAACTCCCTCCGGTATATTTTAACAGTTTCACTCGATACATTACCGGAAATAGTTTTATATAAACTGATTTACCTTTCATTTGCTGGTCTAAGGGTACGATGCAAATGTCAGTAGTGGCGCGTGAATGTTATTAGGCTTGTTTTAAACGGCTCGGTCCGAGCGGTATATAACTCCCGCCACATCGCTGGCAAGCCGCGGCCCTGTTTGAACTATATTTTAGCGTAGGTGACGCAGAGTAAAGCGGCCCGAACGGAGGGATTTATGTGCCTTTAAGTGCTCTGCGTAATAGAACAAAAAAAACTCATTGTTTAGTTGATTCGTGTTGACTTAGAAATCTCCCCCCAAAACAAACTTTGTTAAGGGTTTTACTTAGAACAAAAAACGGTTTCTTACAATTATTGGTTTCTACGAATTTCCGATTTCTTTTTCGTAATCAGGCCCAAAATATACACGATTTTCGATCTGAAAAAATTCCCTTTGCGAGTTGCACTTGGTCAGTATACAAAGTTTCGTCAAATTCGATTCAGTAATTTTACAAAACTTCAAAAGAAGTGATATCCGAAACAAAACCCACAAGGGTGAAAGAACACGGCAAGTTTCAGCCAATCAAAGTAGTGATATCAGAACAAAAATGGCTGCCACCAAGTTGCTACATTAGTTGCCAAGCTAACTCCGCTGACTTTTACTTCAGACGTTAAATGAAAAACTTTATCATTGAAAAGATTTTTCATTTAACTTTTGATCTAATAGTCGGTGGGATTAGCAACTAATGTAGCAACTTAGTAGAAGCCATTTTTCTTCGGATACTTTGATTAGCTGAAACTTGGCCGGTTCTTTCACCCTTGAGGGTTTTGTTTTGGATATCACTTCGTTTGTAGTTTTGTAAAACTACTGAATCGAATTTGATGAAACTTTCAGAAAATTAATGAGAAACTGTCATGCAGAAATTAATCAGAAATGAAGGCATTTCAAATTTAACACATAAAACGACACCTAAAACGTACGCTTACGTCACGTCTATCAGTTAATAAGACCAATGATATAAAAATTCAACCAATGCACCAACTGTACAAAAGTTCAGGGCTTTTATATAAATAAGGCACGTTTTTGCGCATGGTTTTCCTTCGGAGTTGCTGTTTTCTTTCACAGTTTCACAATTTTGACCTAAAAAAAAATAGTCTTTCGTACTCACCTTCTAAATTATCGACTTGTGAAAAATGGAGTTGCAAATTGATGCCTTTGAACCCGTCTCCTCCGATTTTAAAGCCCACACCTACCAATAGGATAAAAAGAAGGTGATGTAAAAAATGCACGATACGCCAATTTTAACAAACTTATGTTGTTAGGACTAATAAGACGGAAAACAGGATCCTCCACTTCCACGACAACCGGCACCTCCTGATAAAATTACATGCTTTTTTTTTTTTTTACAGAAGAGTCACTTAACCGACACGTTAGCAAAGCCCTCCTCGCTCTTTATTTTATGCAAGCAGTTGGCTCTGTGGTATACTAGCTGAACTGCCCGGCTTCACTCGGGTGAAAGTAACTTTTCCATTGCTTATTATTAACTCTTAATTTCCTACAAAGAGAAATGAAACTGGTGTCCCAAGATTTAGCACCTACTAGGGTAACTGGAGGTCCGGGAAAAATTTCAAACTGCGCCTACCCCCCCCCTCCCTCAGTAGTGGATAAAGATGTATTAAGCATGAGACGCACACACGGGCATGCACCCATGACGTCACCCCTACATAAAGTGACCCACTTCCCACGTGACGACATTACCCCACATGACGTGACCGGAAGTGTCGTCACCACTCCCACCTCGTGACCAGAACTGACGTCACCACTCACATGACCGGAAATGACTTCATCACACACCTACTTGACCGGAAGTGACGTCGCCCTATTGGACATGACGTCATTAATCCACGTGACCGGAAGTAACATCAACCCCATATCTGACCCCCAACCCGTGTGGCCCTCACACCATCTCACTTCACCCATTCAAATCGTGTAAATTCTACCAGTTGTAAATTGTATGTGATTCTGGCCTCGTGGTTGTTGAAACCACATACCCCCTCCCCCCCCGCCATCAAGTCGTGTAATTCTAGCAAATTATGTGCAAAGAGTATGTGATACAGATGTGTTTTTTTAACGACATTATCTATGTATGTGACAAACAGCTCGTTGGGCATGCCCAGCCTCAATTTAACCTCGTTCTCATCGTCTTCCTGACTCAGGGCTCGTTTACGCAGAGGCAAATTTCTCGCTCACTAGCTTTCACTTGGTTAATACTAAATCTGCTGCCTGCTTCTCGCCTTTACCGAAGAATGTGGCTTTCAAGTTGTCTATACGTAGTAACCATGGCAACAACACGGACGCATATCTCCTCCTCTTGCCTCGCGACACGACGTACGAAGCGTACAACATGACAGGGTCGATTAATGACAACTAGAAAACAATTTTTACTGCAATACAAGACGCCGGACAGATTTCTGAATGTCGGTATTCGATTTTTTGTCTTCGATTCGACAACCCCGAAATGGACGCCATCTTGGATTTTGAATTCTGGCTGCGAGTAGCTATTTATTCTACCGTTGTTTGATCACTGATAGAAGCTGTTTTTTCGGCGAGAATAGCAAATTTTGGAAATAGCAAAAATGGCAAAAATCTTGTCGCAATGTTTAAAATTACTGTAGCACTTTGTTCTTTGTCCGTGTTGTTATTTATAATACATACTCAATTTGTTATCTATTACCGCATTCATTTAGTAGCAACGGGAAACTAATCACAAATAAATAACGGTTGATATAGCAAATAGCATTCGGCGAGCGAGAATGACTTGAAGCGTAAACGCGCCCTAATGCAGCGGCAGGCCTTTTCTTTTAACCACGTGTTTGTCCAAATGTTTTTGGTCCAAATTTTGTTTGGCTGTTAGCGGTATTGAGATCTTTGCAGGTCTTGTCCAGATTGTTTATATCCAGAATCCCCTCGGGCTAGGCGTTCCTCTAGTTTAGTCCCTCACTCCCTCGTCCGCAGTACTGAAAACCAGGTGAATTTCAAATGGAAGCAAGTCAACGGGATTGTTTAATAAGCCTTCGCCTATTTTTCTACGTACGAAATATCGTTTTTCCCCACCGCATTGTTGGCGTCGTGTAACTGCGATCGTTCTGTTGTTTGGTAATATTTTGAATGTGGGGCCATTCATGTTGGACAGTATTTCAAGCTATTCATCGCGATTGTGACTTCATCATTTCTGATGGTATGGCGCTTTTTTTTGCGATAAAACTGTCACTATCTCTTATTAATGGAATTCTAATTGCCTTAATTCCGTCATATGAAAGCCTTTTAATTTTGTTGGTTTTAATTTATCTCTCCTCTAGTTCGGTCAGAACTTCCATAAATTACATCCACCAGCTCGTTCGGGTCAGCTTTTTTTTACATTCAAGTCCCGAACCACTTTTCCCCTTCATGTCCTCCCAATTCGGTTTGGGAATACGAACATACCTGTAACTTCAATTTGTTTAGGTTTTCCAGAGTCAGGGTAGTTGTTGTGGTATTTGGCTTTCCTGTCTTCAAGAATGGCTGGCATTGGTTGCCCTGTGCGTTTTTAACTTTTATTGTGTGAATTTTGTGATCAAGAGTCAAAATAGAGTCGAAAATTTAAGGTTTTGTTGTGTTACATGACTTGCCGTACTGTGTCTGTCAGGGAACATCTCTTTAAAAAAAAAACTCAATACGTACACATTTCCATACCAAGGAAAATGTAAAGTGCCACTCGCTGACTATAACAGTGTTAGAAACTAAGAACGATGTCTAAATCGTCACCTACATCGATATAAATGTATTCAATTAACTTAACTTTGTGCAAGCCAAACACGAAATTAATGGGCAATCTCACTTCGATTCTCACACTATGGACGTGTACGCATTTATAAGCTGGGAAAACACACACGATCAGAGCCAATTATGATTATGCTCCAGCATGTGTATAGGGTATTTACACCATATTTTCATGTGCAGTATGGCTGGTGCATCATGCTTTGCGTCCTCCCTCCCTACCACCTACCCCTACCAGCAGCAACAACAACACCTGCATAAACTTAATTGGTGGCAGATGCTGATGTTGAGTTTTGTGAACAAGTCTATTGTTGCCCTTGCTTACATGAGTCTTAGCAAGATTGGTGCACAAAAACGCTGATACGTGTAGAGCAAGATGTAATGTTACATTGAAAAAAAAAGAAAAACTCCTTGAAAACAGGGAAACAACAAACCATGTAAGGTGAGTACTAAAACAAATTATAAGCGATGCACGGTTCCAGGCGTTGTGTACAGAGTGTTTAAAATGTCCCAGGTGGCTCTATAATTTCCGAAGAGATGAGAATTGAAACTTGTGATTCTTTCCAGAGTTTCGACCTGATCCGCAAACCTCCAGCAACCAGGTGGAGCCATGATGACAGCCGCATGAGGTTGGAAATAGGAGTACCCAGAGGAAACTCTCATGCAACAGGTGGGAAACACCCGGGGAAAAACCCGTACATATACACTTCCCTTCATCGGGATCAAACGTGAGTCTGTAGAAGCCAGAAATGTACAGCCGGGACCAAGACGCCTATCGAATCATATGCCCCATTGCTCGCTGTGGTCCGTGCACCAGTTATGGCCACATCGACAAAATGCATCTGAAGAGGAAAACGTGTCCTGCACGGAAACAACCTGATGAAACCTGAGGTTCGTTTTCAAACGCTGGCCAGTGTTTTACTGTAGTAACTGACTACTTACAAGTTACCGCTCCTCTGTATTGCTTTCCAGGGCCCAAAATGCTCGGGTTGCAGAGTACTGTTTCGAATTCAAAACCACTTTTGATGGAAGCATCACGAGGACGTTTTCTTTGCGCTATTTTTCTCTACTCATTAGAATTTCCGAACTCCATCCCTGCTCCTCCCCCCCCCCCCGTATCCTGCCGTAATGCCTTCTATGCCGAAAGATAAATCAGTCAACACAACCTACGTCCCCAAAGTTATAAATTTCATTTTTCATCCGTCCTGGAGTTATTCAGTAGCTGGCACTTTCTGAATACACTGTACATAATGTATACAATTTACCTTTTGGTAGATAGAGAGGTTCAGCATTTTTCGCCCAGGCATACATGTAGGTGCTGCCACCTCCGCAACCCCATTTGCTGCAAAAAAATAAAGATAATAATTAATTCACAGTATAGTTTGTTGCATCATCTAAGGCTACTTTCACACTAGACAGCTAGTGGCCACAAGCCGTGTGGTGGTAATCATTTACCAATACCAGCGACTGGACTGAAATTTCAAACAACTTTGCCACCACTGCCACACGCAACTCATCCTTGTCGGTCGATAAAATGATGTCTGAAAACTTCTCCTGCTTGCCTTTCTGACCAAGAAAAAATGGGCCCAGTAAAGCAGCCACACTTGACACAAAGCCACAACTCGGCGACTACTGGTAAAGCGATGAGTTGAGCGAGTGCGGAACGGTAGGCAATCAATCGCCGCCCTGACGACCACTATCACCATGTTTGATAGTCCTAAGGGTGGGTCTATGCAACGAAAATTTTCTCACCCATACTAGCTTTAACTTGGTCAATACTATATCTGCTGGATGCTTCTCGCCTTTACCTCAGAATGCGGCTTTCGAGTTGCCTATAGTAACCATGACAATGACGCCAACGCAGCTCCTCTCCTCTACTGCGCAACACGAAGGAAGATGCATCCGGCATGACAGCGTCCATTACAGGGTTATGACAGGTTATGACAACATGAAAACTGCAGTACAAGATGGCGGGCTGATTTCTAAATGTTTCGATGGTTTGTTTTCGATTCGATATCCCCCAAATAGACGCCATGTTGGATTTTTTGTGCTCGCAGCGAGCAGCTATTTATTCTACCATCATCTGATCACTGCCAAAAGCTGTTCTTGTGTGAGAATAGCGAAGTTTGGAAATAGTGTGTAATGACAACAATGTTATAGCAATGTTTAAAATTACTCTTGCACTATGTTCTTCATCCGTATTTTTAATTAAAATATATTTCATTTGTTATGTATTGCCGTATTCATTAGGTAGAAACTGAAAAATAATCGTAAATAAATAACGGATGACTAGCAAATAGCGTTCGGTGAGCGAGAAGGACACGTTGCATAAACGCGCCCTTGCTCAAAACTGAGTTCTGCGAAAAGTTGTGGCGACCGATGACGGCCACTAGTTACCTAGTATCATAAATGCGACGCCACTGTCTAGTCGTCTGTGCTTTGCTCCAGTTTGAAATAAGTTAAATACGTCAATGTATGTAATTCTTAATTGCAATTACACGAATTCCATAGGTCATTGTTATGATTTTCCCTTTCGTGGGAACTACCCAGTGATTTTATTGACATCGATTGTAAAACCACGCAAAATTCATAATGCTGTGAGGCTTCATGTTTCTTTATAAATAACGTCTTAGTTACATTACTGGCTAAATTTGTCTGCTTTTTGCTTTGTGAAAACACCTTGACCATCGCCTTGGCTAAACCTAAGGAGTAGCTCGAATAGAAATAATATTAACTAGCTAATACCTATAGCGTGTTAAATGCACGGTTTACAATACTGGTTAGGGATGGTAACTCATGTGTATGTCGGTGTTCGACTGAGTTAAGTTTTTTTCAAATTGTTGCGCACACTGGCTAGCGAACGCTTATTTTCGTTCGCTTCCCTCACTCAATCAGCGCACTGAAATCCCCCCACCCCCTACAGCTAATGATCCCCACTCTCTCATGATCACTTATATTACATTCTACCAGCTAAGTTCATGTTCATGCTGGCGTAAGTTAAATAAAAGCTGCCCCTGCAAGAAGCATGCTGTCCCTAAAAGCTTTCGCTCAATGCATTCCCTCCAACCAGATGCACGGGACCGTGCCACCGGACCGTGTACCGTGACCTGCTCCCTGACCTCTTGCGTAATCGTATATGTATACAGTACAGATAAAAAAAAAAAAGCGTGGATTTCTTTACCAGTTAAATTTTTGGAATTGCTGAATTGCGTATAGAAGCTATTTCAGCAATTGTTTCAGCAATGGGAAGGGGAATATTGTCCTAGGGTGTTATTGACGGGGAAAGGGTTATTGTGAAGGGTGTAGGGCTACTTACTGTGGGAAAAAAAAACCGTGCAGGGGTAACTGTCCTGCTACCACTTTGACAGCATAAACCAGTCCAGATATTTGTTGTTGTGTTTTCGTTTGTCAAGTTTTTCCTTTAGGGGTGAAACGGGCCCTGTTCTTCCGGCATTGCAGATAAATTTGGGGCCTAAGACAAGTTTTACTAGATTCGTTGGGAAATTTATGCGAAATCATGAATTTGTTCACCATCTCAGTCTCCATGAATATTCCAGCTCGTTTCAAGGGGAACGGGAAAATGTTGCGATCCTCAGGGGCGGATTTAACGGCGGGCAGGGGGGACACCTTCCCTCCGGGCCTTCGACGTAAAAGGGCCTTCACGGCGAAATGGGCCTTCATTCCCAGCCATCAGCAGTAAAATAAAACCAATAACAAAGAACGTTGCTAGTAGTTTCCGCTAGCTAAAAAAAAACGGTCCTTAGAATTTCGGAAAGGCAGTGGGCCTTGTAGGGCTTTGCTTCCCCCGCCCCCCCCCCCCCAACACAGGCACAATTATATTTTCATTTTATTTATTGTTCTGTTCTTAGCTATTGCTTTCTATTTTTCCTTAACGCAGAACGAAAATCCACAAGGTTAATGGAAACAATAGCAAACAGCAAACAAAAATCCTACAGCTAAGATTTTGTCATAATTGGTAACTGTTTTGCTAGTGTCCTTCCTCTGTATACTTAAAAGTTTTGCAGCTTGGGTACAAGGCGTAGTGAATGGCTTTTTCTTTTAAAAAGTTACCATCTAAACCATCGACATCTAAAGTCCGGGAATCATCGAAGTTGATTATCAAAGACGTTTCCTCTACTACAGTAGCGGAAACGTGTTAGACGGCAATCAACTTCGATGACGCCTAGATTTTAGATGGTTGCCCATGTACGATTATCTAGCAGTGTGTTGAACAGACGCCCCCCCCCCCCCTAACATAACAGGCGCGTACTTTCGGCAAAAGGGAACAATCAATTTGGGGAGAAGGGCGTTTTTCTAAAACAGGGCAGGGGCAACGCCCCCTTGCACCACCCCCCTTTTTCGTGGGCACATCTATGTGATTACCAGATGTGATCATTGCTCTCGTCGGGGTGGGCTACTACTGCTTTTTCGGGATAATATTATCACTTCAGCTGGTGAAAATTTTAGTTGATGCTATTTTATTTCCTACTCGTAATACGAATCTGATGGTTTTCTATCTGTCAGATGTGAGATGGATAGGCTGTGCACAAAATGTGTTCTTACACAAGAGGGTTGTTTCCGGTTGCTGTTGTGAGTGATTTCAACCAGTCTAAAATGCACTGGGCAAAACTTTTTACTAGTTGTTCCACGCAGCTTTTTTTCCTGAATTGTACTTTCGTATTAGGTCTCAGGAAACTGGTTATGGGACCAACTATGGATCGGACTATTATCGATCAGGTTCAACGATTGGTGTCTTTTTTGGGAGTTGAGATGTAGGACCATTTCCAACTTAGTGACCAGAATAGTATTATTATTATTATTACCTACTACCAAAAAAAGCTTTTTTTTCTCGATAAATACTCGATACAATTAAGTTTCACATTATTGTATACTTGGTAATTAGAATACCTTATTGTTATACTTTGTTAGATAGGTAGTTATGTATTAGAAACATCAATTTGTTTTTTTGTTGTTTTTTTTGCAGGCGAATTCACACGTTGTTTTAACTACTTCGTGGGGTATTTTCGTAACACAATTAAATTTACTATTATTATTATTATTTGTGCATATTGCTTTAAGTATATTTAACGACTACTTACTCCCTAACTTTCTGCACTGTTTTACATCCTGTTACAATCATGTGATGCACAATATCCATAGTCACAGTGGGCTGGAAGCCAACTAAAACAAAACAAAAGAAACTTCTTCAGCTTACGATACACTTTTTATTTCTCATATAGCTTACAAAAGCTAGTAAATTCCAGTATTATCCAGTTTTAGGACGAAAAAAACTGTAACTTTGCTTCAAAACTTTCGTATCTTTTAAAATTATTTTTGTTAGAAAGTTCGTAGTTGAACAAATAGGATGACGAATAAAACAGATTGTACAGTCCTTTTTTCCCCCCAGCATTTATAAACCTTATCACATGAGATTTCAAGCCATTTACAAATCCTAGCTTCAAGGATAAAAAACTGTCAGTTTCACCAATGAAACTGCACCAGACTTAACTAAGCCAAGTTCTTACCTTCACCAGAGAAGCCATGTCAGAGAACGTAATGAAGACAGAGATCCAGCTCCACTAACGAAGCCATGACAGACTTAACGAGGCCAAATTTGTAGCATCACAAACGAAGCCATGCCAGAATTAACGAAGCCAAATTTGTAGCATCACAAACGAAGCCATGCCAGACTTAGCGAAGACAAAATTTTAGCTTTAATAGCGAAACCATGACAGACAACAAAATCAAAATTTTCAGCTACAACCGATCAAGAAGCCAAGTCAAACACAAAACGCCTAAAAAGTTCAGGTTCACAACACAAATCACTACCGTCGTATCTGTCATTGTTTCGTAGTTGAAACCTAACATGTTATCCTGAGATACAGGAACTTTAAATGACGTTTTTAAGATTACGCGGTCCTACACGCAAAATTTGCAGCAGCTTCACCATTGCATGAAGTGTGTCTGTTATGGCATCCCTGACGAACTAAAATGTTATCCTGTAATCTAGGACCTATACCTACCTGTCTTGAAAACTTGTGAAGAGGTTATTAAATGCCTGAATAAAAATGTGATTTGTGTATTCAGGTCCTCCAACATACAATGCCATTCGAGCAATGCTACGTCACAGCTCTGTTGCATAACTATTTACCCTGGGCTATTTTTACTGCACTATCTTCCTTTTGAGATAATTTTTCCCCGAACTGATAGATTTTGGCGTTCAAAATTGTTGAATTGGTTTTTTTTTTCGAGAGATTTTGAATAGTGATTTTTTCAAGACGATAAGTTTGGGTTGTGTTCAAGCTCTTTAGCAAAAACGTTAAAAAAAAGTTCATAAAAAGATAGTTAGGCCTAGGTCAAGATACTTGTTGATGAATCAAAATTACTGATGCTCAGGAAAAGTTCCCCCTAAACCTGCCCTGCCAACTGCAGACATTCTCCCTTCCAATCCCACAGACCGGTTTTCGTATGTAAAAGGTGACCGAGGGTACACGGAGGTTTCTTTTGTCGCTTTACCTTACGTCGACTTGAATTAGGAAAGAGGTGGTTACAAATCAATTGAAATATCCTGTTTCCGTGCATCACAACTGATAAAATGAATCGATGCTTAGTTTTGTAAGTCACCTGCAATTCTGCATAGCTTCGCTGGTGGAACAGGAAATCTAAGACTTAGAATATGAATTCTAAATTGTGTAAAAATCGGAAAATTTAAAGAGATTCTGTGTCACACAAAAATACATGCAACGTGCACGCATAATTTTCGACAGTTCCCATTATCACTGTTCTTTATTAAATTGCATCCCAATCGTGTCAGTCGTTGCTAATGGTAATCGCGTAGCAGTAAATTAACAATAAGTTTATCTCTGTTGCCACTTTAATAAAAAAATACGAAACAAGTAAAAGACCGTAGCAGGGATGACGAAAAAAGGCGACGGACGGTAGTGGGGGCTGTAAGGATCCCTATGCTTCACCTAGGAACTTACTAACGAAAAATTGTACCAACATTTGGCCAAATCAGAAGTTTTACTTGTTCTTTTAATCGGCAACCATTAGTAGCGCAACAGTCTAGGCAAATGCTGTGAGAGCAGTTTTCTTAAGTTTAAAAATACGAAATTTGTTGGATTTGTTCGCAGCCTCTGTAATTTTCAGCTAGTGGATCCGATTTACCACCGTTATTGGAGCGGAGCTCCGTTTATGAATCCATATACTCCAGTACAACCATTGTATTCGCATCTCGAAATAACTACTGCATCAATTTAAACCAAATTTTGTACATTGATAGCGTTACACCCAGAGGTGATTTAAGAAAACAACATTTAAAATTGGACATGTTGTTGAGTAATAATTACGGTGACAAAGTGACAGGTCGTGTGAGATGCTCACCTATTTGCTCACCAGCCGTTTCCGAAGCGCGAAAATCTGCAGCATTGTTAGTAAATACCAAGATGGATATAATGCACACTCAAATTTCGGCCAGCATTAGTTCTGAACTGGACTCCAAATTTGATGCTTTCCAACAAAAATTCTTCAAATTTGCGGGTGGTTTGGCTGATGAAAAACCAAAGTCAGCCAACTGCTCGTCGCAGCCACCGTCAACACCATGCAGCGGCGCGCTACAAAAGCAAATGGAAAAAAAAAACAAGATGCAATGACGCAACCGAAAAGATGAGCCACAACGCTGTATCCAATGCAGCACGGGTTGTTTGCCATCGCTTTGCTCCATTTTGTCAACAGTGTAACTGATGACGCCACACCAACCGAAAATTGGGAAACAACCACGGGAGAAACAAAACCCTGGCAAAGCCAGGTACAAATGCTAGTCAGTAATAAAAAAAAAATAATAATCTAGCAGCCTATTGTCTAGACAAGTGTCTAGTCAGGTCTAATTTCTTCAATCCATTCCCGAAAGAAACCCTAAGATGGTACCAACACCAGCTCGCCAGGGAGATCATTCCAAATTCTCACTGCACGGTTAGCAAAAAGTATTTACGGCAATCCTTTTTAGTTGCTTCAACAACAAGCTTTATCGAAGTGGTGCACAGTGATGTGTACTATTAGCGCACAACATCTTCAGAGTGCACATCATCCGGAATAAACACACATTCTCGATACTCCGAAAGATGTGATAAAGTCACAACATTTTATTCCCCTACCCTTAGACAATACCATGCTAAAATTCCATTTTAGAAATTAGCAATGTAAAGACATTCTCTTTCAATCCTAGTAACATTTTACGTGTATCTCCCGCCAAATTAGCTTCGCGTGCTTTGCCATTGCAACTACAATCGCCCACTCCCTCACTGTGTCCTCACAGAGGGAGTCCGTTAAGACTTCCGCATGCGAGTCTCATAGCGTGGTCGCGGCAAGCACACTGTAGGCAAGGGAACTTTAATATGCCTAATGATAGTGACAGTTATACGAAGATAAAAAGAAACACTTCAATAGTTCCAGTATACAGGCATAGTGGTAAAGTACTGCTTAACGGAGTAAATTCGCTTAAGTGAAAAGAGAAAACATAACCCACATCGTTTTTGCTGTGACAGGAGTGTTCGATCGCTGACATTTTTACATTCACAATAGATTCTCAAACTTTTTCGTAAACGAATTTTATGTTTACCTATGTAGTAGGTCTTGTCCGAGGGTAAGGGCATAGTTTCGTCAATGTAAGTATCTGGCTACAAAAGAAACATTAAAATCATAACTGTTACTCATTTTTTCTTCTGAAATTGCACACTTATCATTTAACTAACAATAGTTTAACACTTCCACAGTAACAACTCAAAACAAGAAAGTGAAAGTAAAACACACTGCCGATCAGCTGTAGGACAGTGGCGCACCCGGCGGGGGAAGAAGGGGTGTTGGATAGGATAGGAGAGGGGATAAGTGCAAAACCCACCAGGCTCACAATAATGGACCAGACATTATTTATCGCGGAGGGGGTGGTAGGGATGGAGGAAATCAAGTATTTTTCAAGTTCTATGGGGGATGGGGGAGAATCATGAATGTGTTTTAAGCACCATCGTGGTTAGAAAAGGATACAGTGACCAAACTAGAGAAATTATACAGTGCTAAGCCTTAGAATGTGCACTTATCCGCACTCACATTTCCAGAAACTCTTTAGATTCGGCGGGACGGGGACGACCCTTAGACCCCACCACTTGGTGTTTACAAGGTTTTTTAAGTTAACAGTGTCAATGCTAACGTCGAGTACAATCAAGTGTATTCAGGGGCGCCCCACATTGGGGCTGATACCATAACACCTTTTACCCTTTTGGCAGAAAATCAATAAGAATAAAAGCAAATAACTTAACAAAGCCTTTTCAAAGGATTTTCCAGGATCCGTAACACTCATGTGATGGAAGGAACATCCACCCCCCACCGTTTGCTGTTCTGTGGTGCCCTTGAGTGTATAATATGTATATAGTATATGCTTACGTGGTAAAATACGCATAAAATAAAAATAAAACATGCTATGCCCCTGGGAAGTCTTCTTCTTGCAGTGACTCGGGTGGGGGGGGGGGGGGAGGTGTTGGAGGTATGGGCAAATGTCATACACTTTTCATTTACCAAATCAACAGTGATTGTATTTTGCACTGCTGTGAATCTCCATATATGAAGAAGTCTTTTTCACAGTCTTGTAGTAGGGGGGTGGTCATCGTAATTTTGCCGATCACGAGCTCAATCCGTCTGTCCCTCCCCAGCCATAAAAAATGACCGTTCCCTAAAGAGTAAAATCTGTTGAAAATAGACAGATATGGCAAATACCAGTGCAATTGAAGTTTGAAATCGTAATTTGCTTTTTAAACGTTTGAGAAGAACTAAAAAATTGCTTAAAATGCTCGGCCATCTCAGACACATTTTTATGTACCGATTTCCAGTTTACTTGTCTCTTACCGCTCCCTCCTCACCCCAACCCCCCCCCCCCCAAAAAAAAAAACCGAACTACTTGGTGTGCGCCACTGTAGGCCTTATGTGCAACGTAGGATTTATGATTTCAGGAATTATTTCCAAAATAATTCGTCTCAAGGTGAATTTTGTTTTGGTCATTGAAGATTTACCGACTATTTTATTCCATACTTGCAGCTTTTAAAGGAAACACAGTTTCATTGTGCTCATTAATAACAGTTTACTTCTAGACAACTGAAAATACCACGTGCTGCTGTAATCCACGGAAGCCTTCATTCAGTACCGTCCTAAAGCACCGAACAGAGCGAACAGAATGCACCACTGTTACAGACAATTAAAATGAAATTAAAATTTGACAATTAATTAATTAATTAATTAAGGGGCCATAATTAACAGTATCTCTGATCAGGTTCCGGTGTCAGCGGTTCACCTCCCTTCTGGAAACCTTCCACTGAACCGTGGTAAAGTTATTATTATTATTATTATTATTATTATTATTATTATTATTATTATTATTATTAGAATTAATAAATGAAAAAAACAAGCTTTGGACAAAAATGTGCAAAATAAAAAATCCATCTTTGTTATATTTTGAACTAAAAGAAAAATATGCAAGTTACAGACAGCAAGTTAAATTTGAAGTAAATAAAGCGAAACAACTGTTTTATAATGAATTCTTTAGAAGTAATAAAAATGACAGTAAAAAAATTTGGATGAAATTAAGTGATCTAATTGGAAAAAATAAAGAGAGCGTTGAAGAGAATATTAAAACTGCATTTCCAAAAGAAGAGACAAAAGATTTATGCCAAAAATTCTCAAAAAATTTTATTCAACAAGTAATTAATGTGAAAAGGAATAAAGTTAGAACGAAAACTAAATTATACACCTCAAAATTAAATATTGTTAACACAATGTCAATAACACCACCAACCGAATATGAAATAAAAGGAATTCTAAATAATTTTGTTTGCAAAAAGGCTACAGGCTATGATGGTTTCCAAATTGAACATTTTCTCCATACACCAAAAAACACTTGTACTTTCATGGTCAAACTGATTACTGCAATTATAAATACAGAAATTTGGCCTAACAACTTAAAAAAGCAAGTCCTGAGACCTATCTATAAAAAAGGTAAAAAACATGATATTGATAATTATAGACCAATTGCTCTACTGCCAGTACTGAATAAAATTGTTGAAAGGTATTTTGTTAATAAAATGCAAAATTTCCTAGAAAAGTTTAAATTAATTAATGTTAAACAATTTGGATATCAAAAAAATAAGGGAGCATCTGACGCATTAAACGTTTTAAATAATAATATAACAAAAGCTTTAAATGAAGGTAAATTTGTGGGAGCCATCTTAATTGATTTAATAAAAGCGTTTGATACTCTTGATAAAGGAGTGTTAAAGGAAAAACTAAGCTTATATGGAATCAGAGGGAAAATGGCCAACATCATTGAAAATTACCTAACAAATAGAATGTGCTGTGTCAGAATTAGTGATATCATGGATGACTGGGAATATGTTGATTATGGAGTGCCACAAGGCTCAATTCTAGGCCCTTTATTATTCGTTATTTACATAAATGACTTAAAAGAAATCAATTGGAATACAGATTTAACAATTTATGCAGACGATATCTTTATGTTATCAATAAATGAAAAAAATAATAATATGGTGAAGGATTTACAAAATGACTTCAATAAAATTTGCAATTATTTCCAAAATAATGATCTCAGCATCAGCGTCGAGAAAACATGTTTTATGCCAATTAAGACCTCACATATGGAGATAAGTAAAGTATCTATAACAGCACACCATAATGATTGTTTAATGACAAATTGTGATTGCAAACAAATTACTACTGTAAATAGAACAAAATACTTAGGACTTGACATTGATACGAATTGGAAATTTTACCAACACATTGAGGATTTGAAAAATAAAATTAGAAGAAATATACCACTACTGTATAAAATTAGAGATATTTTAGATATTCACACTAAGAAATTAATATATGAAACTTATATTATGTCTAATGTGAGGTATGCTTTAACCATTTATGCAACAACGTCGAAAGGACTAATTGAAAGTTTACAAAAAGTATTAAATAAAGCAGCTAAAATTCTCTTTAATAACAATAGAACTAAAAAGAGTACAAAGGAAACATTAACTGAAAATAAACTCA